>CAKNWT010197079.1:0-27222 GCA_932066315.1 Andricus coriarius
AGGGCGTAGCAGACGACAGCTTTTATTCCATCGTAGGATAATCTTTCGCCAAATAGCATGTAAACTTTATCAGCGGAAAATTTTACATGCAACAAAATTTAACTTTAGTTTTTTCTGTGCAACTCTGGGATGCTTGAAATTATTTTATTATAAAACATTTGCCATTTTGCGTGAATCAAGACAAATATATTTTAATATATTTTATATTAAAAAAAAAGAATGTAATTCCTTAATTTTTGATTTAGAGATTAATGTAACAGAAACGATAGGATTTTAAAATAGAAACTTGAAAATTTAAGTAAATGCATCTGTGAAATTTTGGGCTGTAAATTACAAATTAAAAAATACTCAGAATCGAAGGTTCATTAAAAACAATTATGAATTTCCCTTGCGTAAATTTAAATTTTGCAATTGGTTAAGAAATTTGTCTTAATTTTCTAGAAGGTTAAATGTTTTTTTGAAATAGCTAAAAGCCAATCAAACGTATATATTTTTAAGGATTATAAAATAAATTTTATTTGTTTTAAAAACATGTAAAATGTTTGGCTGCATCTAGTCGTCCCGAAATGTCGGAACCTCATGCTAAACTTATATGAAAAATATTTGACTACTCATCCCGAATTTTGGGACAAGACATTTCGAGATTTTTAGAATATTAAAAAAAAATTATGGCATTTTCTTTTAATTACATTTTTAGTCTTATTTAAAATTTTTATCATTCTTTTTATGTTATATATAAAATCAAGTTCGATTTATTATTGCAACTAAATCAGTAAACAAATAAAACATAAAAGTGTTTTAAGTCCTGCCGAAGGAAAATGGGAAAAGGGATGTCGATTCAAACAAGAGATTTACGAAAGTGTTTTTATTGCGTAACATTCAATCATACAGATCATAATATAACTATGTAAATTCGCAAAACATTGCATGCACCGAATATAAAATTACTTTCTATATTTACAATACAACTGGCCGATTAAATATTGTCAAATTAATACAAAAATAGCCGTGGATATCAGCTGTGAAGTTAATAGTACAGAAAAAAGTCGTAAAAATGAAATTTTTGCTTCTTATTCATTGAATATGTACAGTCTTATTTGATAAGGCACGAGAATAATCTCGAAGGGTGATTGGATTCTAAACATGAGTTAAGGCATTAATTCTATTTAAGGCATTTTAAGGCTCGTAAGAAAGTTGAACATTGAGGCCACACTTGGAAATAGATTTAAAAAATTCCAATTTCTCACTCAATGTATTATTTAGCATTGGAATTACAATTTCCGAAAGACTCTTATTTTTCTTGCAGCCAGCAATCTAATCTATCAGGCGATGCAGCGATATAAATACTTAAGAATAATTTTCACTGGGTTTAATCTTAAAAAATCTTTGTACAAAATAGAGGAAAATTTTTTCAAATTTTGATCAGAAGGCATTCATCCTAATTATACTAATAATTCTACTGTTCAAAACCAATGAGATCCATCGCTTTTAGCCTTTTTACATAAGGATTTTTCGACATGAGATAATTAACAACTATGTATAACTATTTACAAAATATCCTACTTGATTTTAATAAGGGGCTACTCTAAAATATGGTTTATCTCACAAAAGGAACTTCTAATTTGAACAAAACTCGAATGGTTCTACAAAAGGTGACTAGGGAGAATGCTGAGTATAATAAGGGTTAAAAAAGCGACTATTTATAGAGCCCCATAAAGAAATCAACATTAATATGAAAAACATGAGGTGGTTTCATTTCAGACAAAATTTTCAGTGAACCCTGCCACAAACTTGAGAGTCTATTCCTCCCAAATAGGGATATCCACTTTTGGCTTCACTTGGACTGTGGGGGGTCACGTGATGGTGTCCCATTCCGGAAGTGGGAACCCCCGAAGAGGCACCCTGAATCATACACGTGCTCATGTTGGTAGCTGTCGTCGGACTAACACTGCCTCCCAGGCTTCCTAAATTCAGGTTGCTGGAGGCCAAATTCGAGGCCAGGTTACTGCCACCGTAGTGGGAGGCGTTGAAGAGTCTGAAACAGAAATGGTCAGGGTCCAAATTAAAAGGCGGCAAGCTTGTGAGTTTTTACAAACTACATAAAACGATCGCAAAATCTCCTCCTCGCTCGTAACCCTTCTGGTATAATAATTTTCTTAAAGCCTATAGTGCCTACTTCCAAGTACGCCTCCCATCTCCACTTTCATCTTTTATTACCAGAAAACAAATTGAAACATTTTCAATATTAAAGGAAAAGCATTGAAACAGAGACGAAGGTTCAAACATCAAAGATATTAGCATAATTTCCAATGCAGAGTTAAAAGGCAATAACTAGAAATGCATAATTCATTTTCATTAGAGTCTTAATAACACTGAGATGATAAAATTATTTACCTATTCTCTTTCGCCATTTTTAACTATTTGCATTTGAGATGTTTATATAGATTTATTTTTTTGGAGAAGAAAATTAGTGATGAGTAAAAGAATGCGACGCTTTTCAAAGTGCTGGCCATTTTCAGTTAGGGGCATTTCGGTTTATAATCAAAGAGTTTTGGTTGCAAGCTGATATCCAATAGAGTCAGCGGCACTTTGACGATTTCGGCACTGCAAGGCGGTCAATGGCCCTTAAAATTTGCTCCCATTTATTTATTTGACTATTTTAAACACCCACGACTCGCAATCGCAATTGGAATTCCTTCGCTATATAAAAATAACTTTGTAAAGTATTCAAGTCAAAAGATTGAAGAAATAATTCTAGATGATGTAAAGGAAATTGTTTGCTAATGATAGAAGAATTAATTTTCGCCTCGGGGGGCTATTAGGTTTGATTGTCGGGAATTGAATCATCGAAACAGAAGTTAAAGTGTGCGTGTGTTGAGTAGTAAGTACACCTCAGTGGCAAGAACGTGATAGGGCAAAATACGTAATTCCAATTGGTAGGTGTTTCTCAGCAGGTGTATTCGATTGAACGGTACAGTCCATTCCATAAAACAGATTCTACAACTTATTTCTTCCCCAACAAATTAGTAAACCATTTAACATGATATAACTTCATCATCAACAATAGCGTCATCAGAACCCAAAGTTAAAATAATACATAATAAAATGATACTACAATGAAACAAACAATGAAATTGTTAAAAATAGGCCTATCTTTCAAAAAGTGTCTTGTTCAATCGAGATCTTTGACACGGGCTTTAACTTATTGTTAGTCGACCTGTACTGGAATAGCGGGTAGACCCGGACTCGAGTGGATTATTAGCCGGTAGCGTTTTATTATGAAGCCAGCAACATAATTGCGGACCACACCGGCGAGGGGCCCAACCACAAGCGATCTCACTGTACCCAACTTGACTGAATCTGCTCACTTGGGATGCTGCAGTCGAGGCCCCTTGCCGACCTCAACCTGTTATTACTCCACAATGGCTGAATTAATTGTTTCCAGCGCCCTGGTGTCTCATCTTGCTTCAAGAAACGTCGCCGATCGCGCGATTTTACGTTTTAAAGCCACCCGCCCGATGCAGGCCTCGTCCTCTCTATGGGGGGCCCTTAGTCCCATTTCCGCCACACGTGCACCAGTCACGTTTCATACAACCGGAGCAAAAAAAAATCCCATAGAAAGTTACTAATCTATCATCTTTAGCTTTTACAGTTTAAATATTCCCGCGCTGGATGACGTCATTATTCAAAACAGTCCCAGCAATTAAAACAAAGGCGGGAAACGAGCGGGAGTTCAAAAATCGATCAAGAAACAAATAGAGATAAAAAGGAATTTGAAACTTTATTCAAATTTAAAACTTACCCGTAGTTATCAGCAGTCGATCTGGGCCATTGTTGCTGGGTCGTATAGTAGTTATCACTATAATTGTAATGTTGAGGATAAGTAGGGGTGGCTGCTGCAGCAGCGACAGACGTTTGGCCATAGCCTTGGTAGCTTTCGGCACTGCTACCATAATGCTGAGTCTGAAAACTCTGGAGGCTCATGGTATTGAAAGCGTTGATTTGCTGACTGTTGATTTGCTTCCGCAATCTTGCTCTTCGGTTGCTGAACCAGACCTGAACTCTCGCTTCTGTCAACTTAGTCCTGAAACAAATAACCAAACAAACTTTATAGGAGTTCCTTGATGAAAAATATTCCTTAAACCAAATCCATCATTGTTAAATACTTACTTTTGAGCAAGTTCTTCTCTCGTATATACATCCGGATATTGGGTTCGGTGGAAAGCAGCCTCGAGCTGCTCAAGCTGTTCCCCTGTGAATGTTGTTCTGCTTCTGCGTTGCTTTCTCTTGAGAGCGATCCCAGGTTCACTTTCAGTCTCGGATTCATCACCACTACTACCACCTTTAACAAAAACACCAAACCAAATTATTAGACAATGAAGAGTAGTCTTCAAATTCTAAATTTAAATGAACGAATTGGAATTTCCGATGGAGAATTGCCACGGAGATAATTTTTCCTTCTGAAAGGGAGTGGTTACAATGAAGGGAGTTTCTGGTTGTACTGGTTGTAATGGCGAGTGCGTATCGACATAAGTGTTTCAGTCCAGCACGTGCTAGACGTCAGATACTGAAGATAGGAAGCGAGTGGTGTACGCCCACAGTTCACACGCCAGGCCAGGCAACCCACCATTAAATCCCTCCTGATTACAGCCGTGCCAGCCTAACCTATACTAAACTAAAACACCGGAGAAATTAGGGGCCGCCACAAGAATTAAGTTCTTTGACATGTCCCATCCTTCCCGAGGCTAAAACGAAGGACGATGCGGAACGGAACCGAACGAGCCACGCGATAATTCAAATATAAATACTCCGTCAGGCCCGGACATCGTCGTTAACGAATTCTCTCGTGTCCTGTTAACTCTAGAAATCTGCTTGGGGGGATGAAAACTTCTCAAGATTTCGGAAAGTGATGACATCAGTTTAGAAAGCGAAACTGATTGACCGTTTCTAAGGGATCGAAGGATAGTTGAAGAAGGAAGATGGGATCGATGGTTATAATACAATAGGTATTACAGATATTGAGATAAAGTTAAAGACTCAAAGAATGTTGCTCTAATTACATATATTTCTGAAACCAATCATCCTTGAGGAATTAGTGGCAGGGAAAAACAATCCTCTAATATTCAAGGGTAAGAAAAACGAAGGAATAACAATGAAAACAAAAAGATTAGATGTTTGATTTTCGAGTTATGGAGAACAATCCCTTAATATTTAAGGAATAAGAAAAACTAGAAATAACAATGACAAGAGAGGGATTAGATATCATAGATGATGAAGCTTAATATTTTGGATCACGATTGGTACACATTACACATCGTAATAGATACTTTCTAGGTATCTATTACGATGGTATTAAACATTACGATACTACATCTTATAGTCTACTATGTCTCAATACGAAATCCAATAAAAAATCTGAAACATCTTTCTTGATCACTAAACTGCCAATTGCTGCATAGGAAGGGAGTGAACTAAAAGGTGCACCTAAATCAATAGCAGGTTAGGTCTAAGACTACCCAGAATGAGCGCAAATCAAGAGCATCGAGTTGGCGGTCTGCTGGTAAGATTAAAGACTGCGCGAGGTCGTAAATCCTTGCGACGCTTCGCGAAGCATACCTAACGATTTCTCGAGACCTTATGACGCTTTCTGCGACCCTTCAGCACCAGCAGACCAGCAAACACTCCGTCCCTTAAGCCGCATCTTTACCGCCCCTTCATCTGTAAGCTACCGTCCAGAAATAATAAACTTCCCGTGGCCCTCGGGGGAGGGAGGTCGCGCATCTCAATCCCTTGAACCGCAAACTCCACCAACGATTCCTCGCTTCATTAACCTAACCGCAGTCCTTAAATCAATGCATCACCTGCTTCATCAAGATTCAATTTTCTTCCGGTTATAATTGGTCCTCAGCTCAGCAAGATCTTTTTTTTTATGATTTGAGCAAACAGAACAAGAGATTTTGGATTGATAACAGTGAATCTTCCATGTTCCAGTTGATGACTTTTTTTACAAAATCGGGTTATGAAGAACCAAAGAAGCACCTTTCTTCTTTATGGACCACACGCAGCGATTTCCTCCTACTTCTTCTTCCCTCTTCCGCACGTTCTATATTTCTCCCACCGCAGTCTATCATCTTTCTCAGTCGTTTCGTGCCCTTCTTCATCGGCCTCATCTCTACCTGCTATAGTTTCTCTAGGACCTGTCCTAGACGATTCTTTCGTAGAAATTCACCGTCGCTTACGACACCCCGAATTAGATAGGAATGCCCGTAATTCTGCTGCCCCACCCCCTCCTACCGCGGTTTCCTGGACAGTGGCTATGACTATGGTTTAGCTCGCTTTGAAAATTAAGTACTCGATTTCTTTATGATCCCAGCGATTGTTACGCAAACCACTCAAGCGAGAGTCGGGAAACGACCTTCCTGCAACACTTCTTTCAAGGAAAATACCACTTCGATCCATTCAAATTCTCAAAGACCAGAACCACGATTATGATGTGATGCATTCTGAGTGTTTTTTTGGTAAAATCAAAGTGAATTTAATATTTTTCTTTTTGTAGTCCACTAATCTAATCAAAACCAAATCTTCCCGACAAGATAATAAACTCGACACATCTACGCGCCGCAGGATGCCTAATATTTCTCGCGGTGTTCTTTTCGTGGCGTTGAAGAAAAAAAAACAACAAGCGAATTCCTTTGCGAGTGCCGAAAGGATCTATATTTTCGTGATCCCTCTTCGAAAGTATTTGAAAAATTACTCGATACTGACAGGAAGCTCGTACATATAATGTATGATTTTTTTTTATATTCCATATAAATTAACTCTATTAGATTTATCTGTCATTATCAAAAAAACAGGCACAGCATGAATAAGTTTCAGAGAGTTGGAGTATATGCAGACATCAAACATGCAAGTTATCGCTCACCTTAAATTAATTAACTTAATTTCGGGCGAACTATAATTATGCTTAATTCTCGATCGTACGAAGGACTATAAGAAACTCAAACCGGGCCTACATGTTTCGAAACAACCTCATAACGCGATTTTGTGCTCGATAAAAATATAATGAACTGTGTATCATCAATGAAAATTTGTTGGTATAAAGTGAATTTAATATAATTATTCAATTACATATTTATAGCATGTCATTATGTCAAAGGAATATTAATGGAAGTCATAAAATACTGAGTTTCAAATTTGATAGTAAATTGCGCGACTCTTATTTATTGCAAGAAAAGAGGTGAACAAAATTAAGAACTTACCGAGAATGCCATCAATTGAATGATTTCTGCGAGGATCATCACCGGGTTTTAGTTGATTTGATGGTCCACGGAGTAACCTCGAAATGCTGGAGACCGAAGGTGCTGATGTCTTGTCGCAAACACCGTCCTGCTGGCAATACCATATCGGACTCGTTAGTATTATTTTGATTAAAAAAAATTTTATTTTAACTGTAACAAGATAATTCTTAGAAATAATAATCCCCGAACCCCCCAAAAATTAAGGAATAACAAGGACTATCATTGTCAAGCTTCACATATCAACTGACCTTTATCAATTTTTCCCGGATTTCCCAGCTGAACATTCCTGGATTTTGTCTCTTCATATCTTCAATTTTTGACTCAACTTCCGGTGTAGCCACTCGAGGTTTGCTACCTCCAATAACTCCGGGTCTGATTGAGCCAGTTTCTTGGTAACGATTCAAAATTTTTGAAACGCAACCATGAGAAACTCGAAGTTGTCTCGAAATGACACACGGCCTCACACCAGCAGCTGCCATTTCGACGATTTTTAGTCGAATGTGATTCGGAAGTGGTCGTCCATTTATGAAGACTCCACCGAGTTGATTCACTCTTCCTTGACCTGCAACAAACAAAAAACAAAAATTGAATTTTAATGGAACTTCTCGTCTTCCGAGTAAATCAGACCGACCAAGGGAATTAATTAATGCCATGGGTATTAAAAATAATTCGCGGATAATTCTTAATGGCGCGCCTCTCTCTTTGCTTTCTCGCGTCGAGAGGAGGATTTTCGCGAAATAAGGTAAAGGTACATTGGTCGTAAAAGGCAAAACTACGCGGGACAAAAAAGAGAAGGACACGCAAGGTGCCGCTCAAACGCACACCTAATTACGGGTAATTAGGCCCCTCTTAATTAACTTAATTATAATTACGAAGTCAAACAAATATTATGCGCTGGGCCACGCGGCAAAGAAGCGAATGAGATGCGGCTCGCGTGCAGGGCCGACAACCCCATAGCTTCGCACGATATTATAATGCGGCCACGGACAAACAGACAGACAGACGGACCTTTCGTCCATCCGACAGAAGTTACGGCCGTGGTTTTGCTGCCAGCAGTAAACCTGCTTCTTCTTCACTTCTTCAGGACTTGGTTCTTCCATACATGAAAGCCTAGCGCTTCTTATTCTCAAGATCCTTGAAGCTTTAGAGGCAAAACAACTTTCAGATCCAGAAACGGAACAGAAAAGTCAATTTGAATGCAAAAATAAAGGACATAAGAGCTTTTTCTATCGGCAGACGACCATTTATACAAAAAAAAACTAAGTTAATCAGAAAACTCTTCAGTAAACAGAAATACAAGCAAAATCATAAACTGTTATGACATTGATAAAATTGGATCTAAGTATCATATCTAATTTTTTTATTTTTATCGAAATTTATATTTTAGTGGTTTTTTTGACAAAGGGCTTCAATTAATAATTCCCACTTTGGACTTTTTATATTACATTAGATGGTATACATGAATGTATTAAATGTTATTAGATGCTATGCATTATGGATGCTGTCAGTATTAAGAATAAGATGGATAGTACAGATGGTATTAACGGAATTTCTCATAGCATTTGATAACATCAAAAAGTGTCAATGATGATAATTGATCATCTCGAATATTTTTTATCGTCATTGATGTTCCAGAGTTTAGGGATAATATATTAATGTTCTAGATTTGATCACTGTTGATGAAGGAATTATAGATGATATTGAAAATGGTATTAAATATATAGAAACTTATGGGTATATTATCAAATATATCACAACAATAGTACAAATGTATTGATAGAATTGATAATGACATTTGGTGTTATTAGATTTTTTCAAAGAGGTTTTCAAAAAATTTTCTTCAACATATATATTAAATCTTATACAGATCTTTCTATAAATTATAGCTCATTATCCTGTATTTTATTAAACATTATGACACTACATATCCTATAGATCGAAATTCACAGCTATTAAAGATGAAACAAATCGTATCAATGATATAATTTGATGACACAAAATCTCATTGACCATTATAGATCTATATATAGGTGATAACTAATCTCCGATAGATACTGTTCAAACGATAGAATAAATACTACATTATTCAAGAGTGAATCTAACATAAGCTTCATCATCTTCTTATTCCTTGCAAACTTCTATACCAATATGCGAATAGCAATTCCATCAGAATCCTCATTGAAAAAATTGATAATTACATGAAAAGATTTTTTTCATCGCTGTATTGAACAGTGATCCTCACACGTTTTAATAATAGAGAGAAATGTTAACAGGCTATTAAAGACGGTAGAATGTCGGCTGAGTGTCGGATATCAATCGAGTGTATATCGAAGATAATCGATCAATCGGAGTCGATTAGTCTCACTCTCCGATAAATGGCAACACACGTCATTCTGTAATTACATGTGTGTACCTTTCAAATGCTTCGACACATTTCTATTAGGATTTCTGAACTTTTCCTTAATTCAAATTTAAAAGTACTCCAAACAATAAAAGGCGGGAAAGAAAATAAGAGGATTTTACTTCACGTCGGTAGTCGGAAACGATAAAGTGCCATTGTTTCAGAAACTTTGCCTACCTTATCGAATCGATTAAGATTAGTATCTCTTTCAACAAAATGGGAAATGAAACTGAAAAGAATAGTCCTTATCTGATTTGTCCCTTCTCCGAGACCTTTTCTTTTTCGTTTAGACTTAAACCAATCGGAAAGGAAATCTTGAATGATTCCAGAGAAAAGTATAAAAACTCTATTATGGTTTCTGCACACACGAAGGTCGTGCGAATTCTTTATTTGCTCAAAATGCGATGTACAAGAACGCTCTTGAAAAATTGATAATCCTCAATTTGTGCAAAGATATATACTTTTCATTCATTTGGTATTAGCCTGCACTTCTTGGACTCATACATAAATATACACACATAAACGAGTCCATCAATAGGCAGAGGGGGTGTACTCTTCGGTGCATAAGGATTACTCGTATGTATACAAGGGAGACGCAAATATTCATATAGATGGCGGACACCTCGGGAATGACGTCAGTTAGGCCGCGGGGCCCGACGGGATTACAGGCAAGATCAAAAGGCGCCGCCTGCCGCACACTTGGTGCGCGCGCACTGGACCCAAAGCGAGATAGCCTCTTCTCCTCCGAAGAGAGTATAAGTAACCTTTAGGCGGCATATCCACATATTTTCGATCGACCCCAAAGATTTTTCTTCGCCACCCAAAATCCCTCTCAAAAATCTCCAAAGGACCCAAAATACTCTGACGCCCACTTCCAAGCCCCACGCCTTACACTTGACAGTTTGCGGGTTTCTCACGAACACGAACTTTTTCGTCTATTGTTCCACAAATGAAGGTTTTACATTTTTCAGATTGGATTGCATGATGCTTATCTGCAATATGAACTAAGAGGGTCTAAATTCAAATTTAAACAATGTATTCCAGCATTTCTGCGTATGAATTACAATTGTAGTTTCTAGAAATTCAAGAGTTTAAAATCAAAATTCAATAAAAGTTTGAAATCAGGAATTCCATTCTATTTAGCCGCACCGAAATTGTTTACTCAAGAGATTATTAATCGAATCATTCGTACTTCTTCAAAAAGACAACAAAGGTACCATATGCCTGAATTGCATAACACGATCGCCTTTAATTACTTTGAATACATTGCGCGTAAGTTATTAAGTAATGATGACACACAGGATATTAACTCTCGCTAATTCGAAAATATATTCTTCAGAAGATATGTAATGATCATGGAAATATCTATAATATAAATATAATTAAGGAGGCGCAATTCATTTACCGAAACCATGTACGGTAACAGGGGCGATGCAATAACGCGTCAAGCATGAAAATTGGCAACGAGCGTGCAAACCGACTTAATCGATCCCTACTCTTGCAGCGCTAACTGAGAAAATATCTATTTCATCAGATTTTAGTTTTTTATCCAAACCTTCGTGTGAGCCCTGCGCCTTGAGGGAATCCCTATAATGATCGGCGAACGTTCATCGCATTCAAAACAGAATCTCCTCTACCTATCGCGTCACATCGCTCCGCCAATCATGGGTATTAACATGATCGTTCAAAATCAATTGCCCCTATCAATAATTCATGGTCCAAATTATTTTTCCGCCTTATGCACCTTTACTCATACTTGCAGGGTGGTCTCCTTTTCAGAAATTGCAGGAAAAAAAAGGATCAATATTTTTCTTCAATTTATTCTGTTATAGGCTGCTTTTTATGCAAGATTCCTCTTACCGACATTTACCAATATCTAGGGCTCAAACCTGGACTAAAAATAAGTAGATTTAGCACAAAGACGAACCCAAGATCAGTGGTTCCCAAATTACTCTCGGCGGCAGGGATAGCCTGCAAAGGATGACCTTGGCTAGGGTAACATCTCCCTGCCGCGGGTAGGCGACCCTGCCGCCGGCAGTAGTTTAGGAAACGCTGCCCTAGATAGCTCGAATTGTCGCTAAACGTCGGGAACAATAATCTAGGATTGAAATGATAAGAAATGAATACAACAATAAAGAAAACTGAATATAAAAGTGGAAAAAAATTAATATCGGAGTTGTGGGAGTACATATGGAAGAGTGGATACATGTACTTAGAGTGCGGTGTGAGTACCGAGTTGCGAGGGCTTCAATCAACGCGCCGTCGCCCGCGGCCGATCCGATATCAGACATTAGGTTTCAGACCCACGTCCGAAGTTCTCTCTGTCTCTTTCACTCGTCTCTAACGCCCACCATCGAGGCTTGCACCTATACTATACCTATTATATTACCTACCTGTGCATCTCTCGAGAACGTCCCCTCAGATTCCATTAAAGAATGCCGAAAAGATTAAAGGTCCCACCGCACTACTCCCAAAGTGCGGAAGACCTGTTCAGTGCTCAACACCTAACACCTCACCTAACCGAGCCTCAGAAGTCAAATTGGGTCGTTTCACTCTCAAATGCCCTCAAACGCACGAGTTTTTCCCTATTCTCTATTGTCAGACATTTTCCGCCCCATTGGAAAAAATCCCGCGGAGATAAAAGAATAAGAGAGAAATCTAGCCGGGTCTATTAATCACTTTTTTAGGCTCCATGGGAACAAGAAATCAATCAATCAAGATTTTTGGGTAATTAGAGCAAATTGAAAACGTTTTATGCATTATTTTTGGATTTTTAGATGACTTCTATCCTTAAAAGAATGAAAGGAAATTTGTTTTTGACTGGAATGAAGATCTTTGAACAAATGATCCTGAATATAGATTAATATTTCTCAATTTGTAAATTATTTATTGCAGTAAGCATAGAAAATTCCCATTTTTTGCACATTCTTTGAATAATTCTATCCCAAAGAACAGTGTCAACGAAAATTAAAAAATTATGAGTTCAGAAAATGTTGACAATAATTATGCTTTCCTTTAAAAAATATATATGTTTGATACTACCGGCTCTCTGCTCTAGCCCTTTTATTATTTTCTGCTTGCCATTTTGGTAAATTTGCATTCATTATTTTTACCATTGTTCAAAAGTTCTACTTGTAAGTTAGATTGAAAAACGTATGTTTTGGAAGTTAAGGTTGATTCAAAGTAAATAACCACGACTATTTTGACATTTCTTCACAAATTCAATTTTTAGATTTTTTTGACAGTTTGGACCATTTGTACTAATAATAAAAACTCCATGGACACCAAAGTTGTGTGGATCCTACTTTATTTCTACCAAGGCTTCAATTCTATCCCAGAGAAAAAAACCATTTTTTTATAAAGAAATTAATATTTAATAAAAAAAGTGATTTGTACTTGTAGAGAATCAGGAGAAGAAAATAATCCACCGAATGTGAATATTGATGTTTCTCAATTCGTAAAGATTGCAATAAAAAAAATTCCGTCGGACACAAGTGGAAATGGAATAAAACCACGGTTCAGAAAATTTTCAAAATAATAATAATTGTACTTCAAATAATTTATATTCTCAGCACTTTTAGGGTATACTGCATATAATATATATACCATTATTCTTGTTTGAATTTCATGCATGTATTAAGTGACCAAAAAGTGCATAATATTATGAATGGAAACGATATTTTGGCGAGGATCTCGAGGATTGTGTAATAATCGGCTTTTTATTTAAACACAATTAAAGCCATCTCGAAAATGATTTATGTTTCGAAGGTGCTGTTACTAAATCATGAGATCCGTCGGATAGTTTAGTCGAAAAGCATCGTAAAACCATTAACAAGGACTGTAAATCTGCCCTGAGTCTCCTTCCAGGAACATTTGTAAAATATGAGAATTCATAATTATTGTTGAAATGTTAATAAAAATATTAGGAAGATTTTTGCATCATTATTTTCATTACGGAAAAGTACTTTTAAGAACAAATAGAAATGTTTAGAATAGTAAACTTTAAGGTTATTGTACAACAGTTTTAAATAGAGCTGAACACCTTGGTAAATAAAAAAAATTAATTATGAAGCAAGAAGGTGAAGAGTTAAATCAACAATTTGAATTTCATATCATTGAGACATAAACTCTTCATGTACATTTTTTAACTCCTGTATAATTTAAAACAAATTCAAATTCTCTCTAAATTATACAATTTCTTTGGCTTTTGGAATCACTGATAACCTGATTATTATTTGTTATTTTATTGATCTAAAATTGCTATACCTATTTTCTTTAATTATTATTAGTCACACTCATTAACATTATACACAGATAAACATTTACGTCTAAAAATATAATGTTCTTCTGAAGAAGAAATATTAAAGGATATGATGTGAAATATATACCTAAAAACGAAGAAAAGCGAAGTATACGGCCAAATTTCATGGAAAGACTAAAATTTTACATTGAATCAACTAAAGATTTAGTTGACAGAAGCATAAACAATTTTTTGTTTTAGCCTCGAAATAAAACTTGAAAGAAGTAGATTCTGATTTGGAAACATGAATTTAAAAGTAGGACTTAAGAATAAAAATGAAAGACAGAAGAGAGAGGTTGTATCAGAGAAAATTATTTCCAAAAGTTTGAAGAAGATTGTTGATAATAGAAGTTTGAAGTACAGAATCTTAAAGAAGAAGATTACAGAAAAGTAGAGTTATTAGATCTTAAATATCAGGAGCAACAGTATTTCAGAAGAATATTTCAGAACAAGATAAAATAATTTTAACAATTTGAATTATAGAAGAAAATATGCGGAAAGCAATTTTAGACGCGAAAATGAATAGTCTGTTTGGGAAAGAATATTGAAGAGATTGAAGAAGCTTGAAAAAACTCGCAGAATTTGAAATCATCAGAACAATCCAAATTAAAATTGGTATCATTATCAAATATCTTACCTTGAAAAGGGTATCCAGTGAAGTACGGTGCCATGTTGAGTGTGCTAACAGCCATCTAAAACTTCCGTAAGTGCCAAAGAAGCACTCACTCCTTTTTGCGTAGTCTTTTTGGAATCAAAGGCCAAAGTCCTGAACACTGAACAGATTTTTGTTTACTTCCACCGCAGTGAACAAAGAAGAACACAGATTGTTTTGCAGTCACGAATAGGTGGGTAATGAGAGTCGATGATCGACGGTCACGAAACACGATAGACAAGTATTTTTGGAACACGGAGGAGCGGACCTGTTCTAGGTTCGGGGTCTCGACTCGAACTAAGTCCCCAAGAGTAGTCTTGAGGCTCCTGATCTGCGTGACCGGAGGAGCCGGCAGCCTGTTGAGAGGTTAAACCGAGGGAAAGGAAAGGCCCCGCCTTCTTCCAAGGGTATTTGAGAAGAAAAGACCTGGTACCATTGAGAACATGATTCTTGGTGATGTTGTTATTGGTTCTTTAGGTTCTTCTCCTGCAGAAGGTGGTACTACCAGTGGCTCCGCCTAAGTCTGTCCCGCCACCCACGTAACCAGTACCAAGACCCTTGGCTATTTAGACTCCACGTTCTAATTAGCGGTTGCTGATGACTCTGGAGAACACGCCTTTGAGATTCGAGATAACGATGGTGAGGTGTTAGGATTTCAGGGTGTGGAAATAGGATTTTGGAGTGTGCAAATTGAGATTGGATTTGGTAAGGAGATGATGAGCAGGAGAATTAGGTTTAGATTTATTGAGGTATTGATAGGAAGAATTGAATTATAGTTTATTTCAGGCCAGGTGCTGGAGATTGAGGATAATTGAAGAAGTTATTTCTGGGTTGAGGTAATTATGAATTGCGAAAGGTTAGAAGAACCTTTATTAATTAATTGTGAATCCAATTCATATTCTCACGAATTCAATTGCTTTTTCAGAAATGACATCGAAAAAAGTGGCAGCCAACATTAAAAAAATTAAAAAGAACAAGACCAGAAGAAAGAGAATTTTGGGGGAAATGTGCATAAATTATGTAAGTTCAAATCTAGTCACCTCCTATGATCATCTGCCAACTAAATTAAAACAGTAGGAAGACATTCTTATTAAATTCTTTCTAACATATTATATTACAATCTTGCCCTTCAAGTTCGTATTTATTGTAAATTTATATTCTTTAATTTTGTATTATAATCTTGTTTTGTCTTTTTTCTTCAATGCTATTATATTCCAATTTGATTACTGATATTGTTAAACCTAATTTTTCAAGAAGCTTGAGTTAAAAGTTGCAGGAATTTATTAATAAAAATGTAGTTTTCGTTTTTCACAGTCCATTTTTGAACAAAACAAATGTGATTTTTCGTTGGTTAAAGGTTAAAGTATAGGATGATTTCTGAATCTGCAAACCCTGTTTTTCGGTTTGTTACACGACCTGTTTCCGTCCTTCTTTTTCTTTCTTCACGGCGGTCCTGCGAGGTCTTTTGACAATAATGTAGCGTGAAAAGGGGCGAGGGATATCTAAAGCATGAGAATCTTTCAATGATCAGATTTTACCAGACAGAAGACACCCGTATTTTTTACACTAGATTCATTCAGGTCGCAATGATTAATGATTTTTTCATTAAACGAGCAAAGTTAGTAAAAATAAATATTGATAAATTCGTGATTTATATCTTACTTAAGTAATATAATTTAGTGTAAAATCGTGTCATCTTTCACCTAAATGTTCTAATTTTCTCTTCTCAGAAATGTTGTGATATATTATTAATGCTAAACAAAGGAAATGTACACTGAATGTTTATGAAGAAATAAGTATACATAGTTTGTTTCAATATTTATTTATGTTTATGGCATCTAATGAAAACATATTTCGAACATAAACTCAGAGAAATGTCTTATTTCCGCTTCAAGATAATTTAGCAATTTATTACACTTGCAAGTGCCGGGATATATCAAGATCAGATTTTATAACATACAACGTTTTATAAAAGAAAGCAGAAACAACAGCTGATTTTTATTACATGGGAAAGTTTTTTTTCCAAATTTGTAATCGATCAGCGAAATAATTGCTTTTCAAAGTTACAGATGAATCATTATTGTTAATAATGTCTCCAATTTCGAGAAAACTCTTGTCCGACGAATATGGTTGCCAGAGATAAGGAGTGTCCAAGGAATTGGAAGATGGTTTACTGCCAAAGAAATGAAAATATTATACATTACTTCATGGTATAATTTAAAAGTTAGAATGGTAAAAGCTTCTTTATATATCTTCTAAAATATTTACCCATTTATTGCAAACGATGTCCATAAATCAATCATTAAATTGATCATTTGTTGATCTACCTTGTTGGTATTTTTTACAAAAGGAAAAAGATACAGAAGTTCTTCACTATGGGTAACACCAATATTTTCTTTCAAGCCTTCTTGCAGAGAAATCAAACTTTCATTACCACGATAACCAAATGAATACACATAGAGAGGATTTCTTATAATTTTTGACATCTTCTCTACTAAAATAAATTCTGGGTATATAAATCGACTGTCGCTTACAAATTTTGTGAAACCTTTCAAAAGCTGTTGAAAGAGAAAACAAATTTATAAATTAGGATAAATATAAACAATATTACGGAAAGAATAAAAAATATTTTCTAAAATTATATACTAGTTGTTATAAAATATAAATATACATGCCTCATCCTTACTCGAAAGAACACTTTCATTAAAGTAATAATCTAGAATTATTTTTCTAAATTTAGCTACATTTGGAGGTGCCAGATAAAATGTAGAAGTAGAATTAATATATTTATCCAGACCATTTTTAATTGTTTTGTAATCACTCTTCTTTCTATAAAAATCTGACAAAGGGGAATATTTATTTTCATCAAATAGGTGATAAATTGAAATGGGATATCAAACTGAAATAAAAAATTGAAATACTTAGTGTAGTAGACAATCCGTCATCAATAACTGTGCCACTCATGGAAGGACAATCCTTGATTTTATTATTTTTAATTAAATTTTCTGGACTGTCTGTCAAAAAAGCATCTTCTGATTCTATTTCATCTGTTGGTATCCACACTATTTTGTTATAATCAAATGGGTCTTCAAAAATTGCCTTAATCAATATAAAAACACTTTTTTCTCGTAAACAATCGACAAGAATTGTAGAATTCACTGCTGAGCATCCTACATAATCAGCAAGCTGATTTATGTGAGGTTTAAATTCATTTCTCTTACGATATGTCCATCCAGAAAATGCGGTACCACTTTGGATAATATATTGGTGAAATAATCCTACAAAAAATGATTCATTTTTATAAGTGAGCATTAATATTGAATCGCAAAAATTGATTAAAGTAGGTCGAAAGCATAAACGCAAAAATAATAGGATCCAAATACGACGAACGGACAAAGACCGCAGGCCGAAAGTATAAGGGTTTCAACTGGAATTTTCGAAGCCCTAAAGAATTAAAAATAATGTTTTTTCACTAGAATTCAAATTACCGTTGGATGCATCTGATAGAGCGTGAAGATTGACACAAGCTCCAGCTGAACTCTGTCCAAAAATTGTAACTCTATCTGGATCCCCACCAAAAAATTGGATGTTTTTTCGAACCCATTTAAGAGCATGTACTTGATCTTTCAATCCCATATTTCCTGGCACTACTAAATCACCGGTGGTGAAAAAACCAAGAACTCCTAATCGATAATTGATGGAGACGAGAATGACATCTTTATCCAAAATATAATTTGGTCCATAGACAGTAAAACTGCCACTTCCTGTTTTGAAACCTCCTCCATGTATCCATAACATTACTGGTAACAAATTCCCGTTTGAATTGATCTGTACACAGATTCATGATGATAAAATATTAATAAAATCAATAATGATCTTATGATGGAGAGTTTATTTTTCATAATTTTACTTTCAATAACTTAATTTCCTTTATCTATTCAAAAAGGAAAATTATTTTAAAAAAATCAACAATTATAAATGAGATAATATAAAAAACATAATTAGAAAAATTGAAGGTAGATTTAAGATAATGTTCAGTCTCACCAAAGTTGAATTAAATTCTAGAATTGGTGTGTATATGTTTAAATACAAGCAATTTTCATCACCCAGCAATTTTTTACTTTTTAATTGAGGACACATATTTCCCTCCTTGTCAGCTAAACGTGATCCTTTCCATTTTTCAGCTGGTACAGGGTTCCTGAACCTTTTGAATATTAATTTATTTTTAGATTATACACCTTGCAGGAGAATAGAAAATGCTATATCGAAAATTCGAAACGCTTTTTAATTTTTTCAAAATTGAGAATAAAAGATGAAGTTTGACCCTCAGTGTCAGTATCAAATATAGATTAATCTGTAGGTGTGAATAATGTTTACCTTAATTTCCCAATCGGAGGCTTTGCGTAGGGAATTCCCAGAAAAACTGAAATTTTCCTGCCGTTTCTTGTTTCTAAATTAATTCCTTTAAGAAGTCCTTGGGGTATTTTCACCAAAGTTTCAGTGTTTAACAAAAAAGTTTGTACAAAATTTAATATAAATAATGCAACTACCAATCGGGTACACATAATTGTGATTCTATTGCTTCTTAAATATTCGTTAGAAGATGAAAAATAATGCAAGTTTTTTAATTTAGAAATTTAAACTCGATCCCTGATAAAGAGAAGTATTATTATTATAAAAAAATATGGAAGTACATTTTTCTCTCAGGCTTAAGATGGTTACAGAGATGATTATATGATAAGATGATTACGATGATGATGATTATGATAAATTGGCTGTTATTATAATAAAAATAAATAATATAGAAACACTGTGATTCAATACCTAAGATAATATATTTTAGTATATATTAAATTACTTTTTTCTATATAAAAATTGAACGTATAAATTAAGCGTACCTCTTATACATGAGCGTTTCTAAGTAATGTTGCCAATCGTAAAAATTTTCGGGCTGAATGAATTCACTATTATAGATTAGATTATAACTCAATGACAATTCCATCGGCTATCAATCAGTGATAATATTGATTTTTTTCTTGCAGACAGGCTCAGATAAAAATTTGTTTAACGTGAAAATAATATTAATTCAGAACGTACCCAGCAAAGAAACTCAATTGTTTGTGGCGTAAATAATTTAAAACCTTTTTTTCCAATTGAAAATAATTTAAGAAAATGTATGAATGTATTCATTATTCGTTCAGTTTATTCCATACAGGGATTGAATCTGCGGACTTGGACTTAATAGTAAATTAAAAATATATTTTCTAGTATTTCTATTTATAAGAAATGACTAAATTACGAATTATGCGTTTAAATAAAAAATAATTTGTAATATTACTTTATATCAGTTGCGAGAATAGTAGTTAGGTAAAACGTTAATTTTGAAGAATTTATCTGGGGGTCGATTAGGACTCTTTTGTCTAACATTACACATTTTTTATTTCACATTCTACTATTACTGTTTTTTAAATTGATCTCAGTGCAAAATAAATAATTGTGAATGAATAAAAAGAAAATTATAGAATGTGAAATCCAAAATGTAGAATGAGAGAGAAAAGAATCATATATAATCATCCTCCTGGTCGATTGTACAAATGATTTAATGTAAGGAATACGTATTTATCTAAGAACTATCTGTTTCCGCCTGAACTATTTTTTTGTAGAAAAATTGTTGGAAACTATAGATTTCAACCAATCCCGTTATTGGCACAGTTGTAGTTTTCACAGTTGTAGTTGTCCCAGTTGCATTTGGCAAAAAGGTTGTTGGCAAAGTTAAGGCTGCCCCAGTTACATTTGGAAAACAGGCTGTTGGTCAAGTTAAAGTTATCTCAGTTATAGATGCTTAGTTAGATTTGACAGAAATGTTGTTAACAAAGCTGAAGTTATCCCAGTCCTCATTCTTCTCAGTATATATGCAAAAGTGACAGAGCGTCTGTAATAGGATTATAAGGGCCCGTAAATTTTACAGAAAAGTTTATAATGTTAAAGAGATAAATGAATCTCGTTTTTACAATGAAAATATAAGTCCTAACACATATATCCTAATATATACCTGTAAAATATTTTTAGATAAATTTAGAAATAATGCAATCAAACTTCAAACCAAATTCAAATTTTGTTTGGTATATTTTTGTTAATATTGTTAATAATGACAAATAATGGGAAGCAATAAAAAATCACAATAATCAGTATATGTTTCATTAAGACTTATGAAAGTTAAATCTTGTAAAATTTGCATTTTCTTTTTTCTTTTTACATATATCACTCTTACTCGTACTGACAGACAATTTGAAATCGTTGACAATATTTAAAGAACCTAATTTTTTGTTTTGACGCAGTAACTTTTTTTCCTGCGATTATTATACAAAAACTTTTGTTATTTTCGGAATCAACAATATGTGTGCGGGATAAATTTTATCCATAAAGATAATTATTAAAACAAGAAATCAAGATTTACTTCATCTTCAATATTTCAGAGAGAAAACTTTGTCCACGAATCACCATATAATGCAATGTGAGAATCAAATTATCATTAGTTTTATTTGTATATATTTATAATAAGACTTATCATTCTTACATTCTTCTCATATTCTAAAATCTAGACATTCTTTTGCATTTACATATAAATAAGTATGTACGCAACATTACAGGTTTTCGCCAACAATATTTATTATTACTTTCAAAAGCCTGCTAAGAATAAGAGAGACTTTTAATGTGATAAAATGTGATCTCATATTATATATAAATGGTGGAAATGCAACAGGGAGTAACTGATAAAATGGGAATTGTATCGAAGAGCGAAAAAACATTGTGTTAAATTTAAATCGCAATTTAAAAAAAAAAAAAAAAAAAAAAAAAAATTAAATTTTGCCTCCGAGCTGATGCATGCATCAGCTCGGAAATGCACCAGTTGTAGGAAAATATTGTCTGAAGGTAACATTGTTGGGTAGACACTTTTCTTTACCTTGTCTGACTCGGCTATAGAGACAGTGATAAGAAATGAAATACTCAATTAAAAAATAAAAGTATGAACCATCCCAGAGAGGTTGAGTTATACTGAATATAGAGGGAAAAAGTTTGATAAAAAAATAATTCAGTTTGGAGAAAACTGAGCTTTGCTTTTGAGGTTGGAATTTTTTGATTTCCGCAAACCGTCTTAAAACCATGACAAAAATGGTAATTTTCATTTCATTTTTTAAATGGTTAGACGTCCCCGAGATTTTCAGTTGATGAACACGGAGAATGTTTTCCCGAAAATAGTTATTTACTTCCCAAAAAATCAATTTCCAATGAGACGATGTTACAGTGTGACAGACGATTTTCCGCATTCAGGTAGTGATAAATAATAAAATTAACATTTTCTGCTGTTGAAACATGAAGATATGTAATGAAATACATGCCCTTTGTGAATATCATGAAAAATAATTTGATCACGAAAGTCTTTATTGTTCATGGATATGAAAATAAAACTTTAAGGTATTGCTACCATCAAAAATACGATTTCGAACAAATACTTTTAGCTCGATTTGTATTTCAATTTTTGAGAATTTTCTAACTATAAACCCCATTTTCAAAAAATTGTCAGTTGCCACTTTCTGCCTTTTCACCCTTTATATATTATTTATATTACGAACGTTAGATAAATTTGTAAGAAGGAAGAGTGAACAAAAGCATCGATAATTATAAATAAATATTAAATATCATTCGAGCAAATTTTCCATCAAAATTGAGGAAAAAATATTTTTAAATAAGTAGAACATAATTATTATTATTTTATATGTCGTGGGCACTGTATTATATAATTTTATTCATGCAATACTTTCCCAATTGACTTCAATTTTATTTTTTTCTGTACACACATGCCAGTTTTGGTCAGCAGGAAGAGGTTACGAAACACAGAACCTAAAATTAAAGTTAATCCGTATTTTCCTTTTCATATATTAAATATTTTATTCTACTTATTGGCTTTGAATGGTACAGAATATATAATTTTTCGTTTAAGTAATCTTCATGATAATTTTTTAGATTGGTACAAAATAATTCACAAAAATATGTTTATATATTATATTATTTATAACAATATGAAGTTGTTGCAGGGGTCCAATTCTCGTTGATCAATTTCGTTAATCACGAAAAAAGTCAAATCATTCAATCAGCAAATGTGATAAACCAATTTAAGCATGAAGCTCATTTAAGTAATAGTCATATTCATAATACTCGAAACTCGTATATTTTTTGTCCATAACAATTTTATTATTGATTAAATTCCCTTCAATATGTTTTTGGAATTTAAATAATAAAGAAATTAAAATTAGATTTCTATTGCAATCTAAAAAGTCTAAGATTGCTTGAATTTGTTATTGAACTTAAAATGTAGACGCAAGAGTGAGTCATGCTTATCAGTGTGTCTATAACTAGCCTGATAATCAGATCCAATAATCTAAAAAAAATGCTATTGTATAGACACAAGATATTCTTCTTTTTCTTATTTTGGAAATATTTAATTGGCTGTCATCTTAAATTTTTTTTTAAATTTTTGTATTTTCCTATCCACAACCCACTTTAGAATAATTTACATATCTATTTTCTTTAAAAACTATGGACCGTAAAAAGTAAGTAAGAAAATCCGTGCGAATAGAAATCAATTGAAAAATGCTGTATTTTGAATTGCTGTAAATATTCTGATCAAGCTTGTTATGCATTCAAACTTATTTTTTTGTTATATATATTTACACCGAGGAAAATTAAGTTTCGTTTTGACCAAAGAAACGTGATCGAAATGTACTGAAACAAAATTGAACAATAATTATTTCATATTAGGCAATACAAATATTGAAAGCAATTCAATTGTTTTTCAGTTTTGACATTGAGCAAGAGAGCGAACATAACTGAAGTTCAAAATGAGTTTGTAAGAAAATGACCTGAAACAAAATTTCTGTGTATTTAAGTTTAAATTGTTAGAAAATAGGAATATTCTTACTTCTAGAGTATATAGAATTCGTAAATTAGGAGTAGGCGAAAAAAACATGATAAATCCATTCGAGATGATTTTCCAATAATTTTAGACAAATTCTGTATCTCAAAGGCACCAGAAACAGAATAAAAATTCAAATAATCATGTTTTTCTAGGCCTGAAAATTATAAAATAATGCATAACTCGATATGAGTTTTAACTTATAAACTTTCAGATGATGTATATATACATGAAATAATAGTTTAATCTTTTAATGCAGAATATTTTGATCTCGGATTAGTATTTTCCGATATTTAATGAAGCTTTTGTGCATAAACTAATTAACTTTAAAAATGTCAAACAGATTTTCCGTATATAATAAGATTCTACTCGTATGAAAAGAAATTATACAACTAATTATTTTTGCAACATATGTGCCATTGATCCTGCTCGTAAGGCATGTAATATTACGATACACGTTATCAGTTATTTACAATGTTAAAAGTAAATTTCTGTTGAGATGTTTTATCGGATTTTAAAAACATACGAAAAACAATATTGTAAAATCATACCGTACATTGCAGTGTCAAATTTTTCCTGTGAAAAACTTAATCTAAAGATTCAAGATTTCACAAAAACGAATTTAAATGAAGGGTTTAAAAAATTAGTTCGTTAATCCAGAGCATCATAACTGAAAAATGTTAGTTTTGCCTAGTTCTGGCTCATATATGATAGTTATAATGGTTTAGTGTAGAATATTTACGTTTCAAAATCATATCTTTCGATATTTACAAAAAATGTTTCTTGTACACCCTTAATTGATTATAAAAAGTCGAATGGTTTTGAAACATTCATATTCTTCGACCCCGTACAAAACGAAATTATATATAACTTACTTTTTTAATAACATATAATGTGATAAAAAAAATAAGGCAAGGGAAAAACATTTATACAATAAGGTCGCATGGTAAAGATTTTTTTATTTAGCGTATTAACATGCGAGATATTAAAATCCATACAGACTTCAAACTCATTTTAAATTGTAGTTTGTAGTGAGCTGACCACTCTGCGTCCACTTCCGCGTCCTCCAGGGTATAGGATTCAGGCTAGAAGGATGTTCATAATAAGGGATGTCTACAGGATGATTCGCAATGTCTTCTGCAGTCATGTAAGGCAAACGTGTTGGGCCATGTATGTTTATTTTAATCCGTTTATGAGCTGGCGGTCCACTCACTATGGGACGAACCATGTTAGTAGCAAGATCTAATATAGCAACATGGTATGCATGGTCGGCTGAGTCTATCCATTTAAAAGGTGCCTCTAAAGGGATATATTTATCGGGTAAGTATGTCCCACGATAAATTTGCTTAGGCTCTGGCTTAGAAACACGTTTCGCATTAAAACAACATTTAAGCATTGCATGACCTGACTCTGTAGGAAAAAAGTAAAATATAAATTAAAAAGACGAATATAGGAAAACGCATTCAATATAGTTGACTATCTTATTAAAAGATATAAAAAAAAGATATATATATATATATAAAAAGATATATATATAAAATCGATCGGACTCAAACTTCTGGAAAGTATAAACCTATGCATTGCCTGGGACTTTATAGGGAAAGAGGTCCAAGGTGGCTCGGAGTACATCAGTACAGAAAAAAAAAATAAAGTTTTAGTTTGAAAAAATAAACAGCGTCAAAATGTACCGGAACAAAATTGGACCATAATTGGTTCATGTTGACCAATACGAATATTGAAATCAATTTAATTGTTTTTCAGTTATTATATTGATCAAGAGAGCGAACAAATTATATAAACAAATTATCACTTTAGACATGTTCAGGCATAACATCGTGTCACTGCTGAGATTAGCTGGCAATTGCTCCTACAATTTGTTTCTAAAATTAATAAATAATACTAAATGACAAACTTTCCTAACTAAATTTTAAATCTCACTGGCCACATAAATTAGGGACAATAAAGAGATAAAACTATTATTTGTTGACTTCAAATGTTCATAATGGGAATTTGTTAACGTAATTTGTTTCTAATATTAACAAATAATATCATTAGACATATTCTTATGATCAAGTATATCTTTATCAATAAAAGTAAATAATATTAATGCCGAAATATCCTCTCCTAATGAGCAATCTATAATGTTCAGTGTTTATTGATAAAACTTGTTTAGAACAATTATCGTTTCAAGTCACGAATTTTTTTCAGTTCACACACCCCCAAGTAATAAACTCAAGCCACGCCGAGCATGAACATTTTTTTCCAGAAGATAAAAGAAAATTTGCAGCTTCTATCATTTGTGAGTGGCGACGCTAAAAGCGCAGCGAATGGTCTCACTAAAATGACGATATCTCGGGAACCAAAAAAGGCATCATCAATTTTCTTTGTATGAAAAGTGATTGTGAGAAACAAGGTTAGACAATTTGGAATGAAAGGTGAATATACTACAACCAAAAATGTGCTTAAAATAAAAAATATATGATATTATAAAATATTATATTGTTATACGTACCAAAAAAAGTGAATAATACAGCCAAGGTTAAAAAGGGGGTGACGGAGAATTTCATTTTCTTTGAATATAGAGAAAACAGATAAATTCAGTATGTTGTGCAAAACTGGATGTTCTGAGGTCTCATTAGAGTATATATGTACACTAGAAGCTATCTCAGTCTTGGCCTTCTTGATTATTTGACAGATTTGTAATAAAAAACTAAAGAGCTGAAAATTGTTCTTTTGCGAGATGTTTGTATTTCATCACTCTATTTATCTCCTTTAAAGAAGTACAGAGACGGCATGGGTTTATTAATTTTTTCTACAGATTATTTCCCCACTGTGTCGCAGTGATTTGTAAAACCCTTATATTGGTTCAGGTGATGTAGCCTATTTACAAGTTCTGCAAGTCATCTTATTGTTTCAATGTGGTTTCAAATGTTACTCAATGGTGTTCCAACACGGAAACCATAATATAAGCTGTCTATTGATACAAGTAGATTACTTTACTTATTGATAACAAATAACCTAAATAAAGAATATTGTATTTGTATTTGAGACGGCTTCATGCCGTTTTCTTAAATTGATGAATATTTTGTTTCTATATATTGAGAAACCATTGGTTTCAAAGTTCGGAAAATCGCGATAATCAAAACTATCTTACAGTGCGGCAATTCAGATCGCTCACGCAAAGAGACCGTTGTTTTGTTGAAACATCAATTTCACATTCGCTGTCAAGGAGATTTTTTAGTTTAATGCTGTTGGTTTCATGGTATCTTTACATCGAATTGGGTTTCACAGTTTGAACAAAAGATTCTGTAAAAAAGTCAAATTTTTTCCGTGAGCAAGTTTGATTTTGGGTGTTTAGGTCGTTTAGGAGTTTCAACTTCAAACCTATAAGATGGTGTCCATAAGTGTTTAACATGTTCGTCTTGGATTAATATTTTTTGATATTGCATAAGTATTTTGCACAACCTAATTAATTATAAAAATATGAAAGAAATTTTTTGACATTCATATTAATCTACTTGCAAAAACGCAGACAAATTATTTCTTCGAAATAGGGTGTTTTTTTTAACTTGAGACATCGAAATATCTTAAAATCAT
>CAKNWT010197081.1:0-15250 GCA_932066315.1 Andricus coriarius
CCTGGGGGGGTGGGGGTGGGGTAAATTTTACCAAATCTTTTTTCCCCCTCGAAAATAAAAAGTTTTTATTCCAGACATTTTTTCCGTAAGATGCGTATTTTTTTAGATATTTCGTTGTCTCAAGTTAAAAAAAACACCCTGTATACTTCTATAATCGATAATATGCTTCTTGGTTTAAAATTAAACTATTTTGTAAAAGTTTCGTATTTTTCACTGAAAAATTCAATAATGTATACATTCCTGAAAATAAACCAAGAATCTTACGATAAAATTTGGAAAAACACCACAAAATACTCCTATTGCAATTCCTGAAAACAAAATAAAAATTTGTTTCTTTGGACAAAAATAAAAAAGAAGAAAGATGAATGAGAAGGCAACCAACCAAATCCCCTTCCTTCTCTTTTTTATTTCTTTCGTCTTTTTTATTTTTATTACTTTGAAATCACAATAAAAAAGCATGGGTTATATTCGCCAACGTTTCGGTGCTCATACAACAACATGATTGAACAGGAAATAAGAGAAAGTCAAGACTCATGAAAATCTATTGCCAAATGTAATTAACCATACTAGAATAACTCATGCTTAATTTATCCAAATCTGTTGTTAAATTAATAGACAACTTATTTTGTTTTTTAATATAAAGCATTTCCATGAATTCTCTCTTCTTTCATTACTTTCACTATGTGAAATTTGAACATTATCCTAGCCAAACTCATGGTCAATTTCAACAAACCGTCTCGTACGTCTAGCAAGAACACTCTTATAACAGCGTCCCAAACGAACATCACTTTTGTGTTCCTGCACCCTAGTATTAAGGAGTCTGCAGTCTGTCCCACGTAAGTCATCTTACAGATCTTGCAAGTGATCTTGTAAACAACACCACCTTTTTCAATTTGATCTAAAGGATCTTAACAAAAAGTTATTATTGAATCCATTTTAAACGGTATACGGAAAATGGTATGAATATTAAATTTTTTTAACATAAATTCAATAGTTTTTGAAATTTGACCAAAAAAAGGGAGAACAAAAGTATTAAAAGAACTATATTCTCTCAATTCCTTCTAATCATCTGTAGATAAAATGTTACTCTGTTTGTTTTCGATTTTTTGAATTCTAATTGTGATATGTTTGCTCAATTCACTTTCGTTGGCAATGAATAAGAAAAAGGATATTCCTAACAATATTCAAATTCTCTTTGTGAAATGAAATGTGGGACAAACCTAGAGCTCTGTCAACCAAGTTTTTGATTAGTGCAATTTTGTTTTGAAAAGGATGAGCAGAAAAAAAAGTGAAATCCTACCTAAATATGTACTTTTCCTATACCAGTTGGTAATAATATTACGATCCTGACTATTGATTACTTCTGTGCCCAAAAAACTGATTTTATTATTTTTCTCTATCTTATGGGTTCATTTAAGTTTTTGGTGAAAACCATTAAAAGCATTAATAACTGTCTGTACCTTTTCTAGAGGAACACATAATAAGGTGTCGTCAACATAACGAAAGTAAAAGGGAAAAGTAAAATCTAGCTTCTTGAAAGCAAAGACCTCCAAATCTTCCATAACTCTTTCTGCTAAAATCGGAGAAATGACTGAATCTACGGGAGCACCAAACTTTTGCCTATAAAAAGAGCCATTGACTTTAAAATAAGTTGACTTCATAATAAAAGCTATCCCTTTAATAAATTCTTTTCGACTTAATTGAGTACGTATTTTTATATTGTCCCATCTACTCAAAATTGCCTGTTCAACCAATTTAAAGGATATACTTGGAAAGATTGCAACAACATCCAAAGAAATTACTACATGTTCATCAGGAACAGTTTTTTTAATAATAATTTTTTGGAATTCCCAGCTATTCTTGATATGGAATTTTGAAGTTGTAATGGAGTCTTTGAGTATCAACTTAAAGTTTTGTTCAAAAAGTTTCGTGGGAGTGTTAATAATTGGAATAACTATTCTCAAAGGATAGCCTTCTTTATGAATCTTTCTTAAACCAGAAGATCTTGCAAGAACTGTGTCTTCAGTATTTATATCAGTCCATCTTATATCTTTTCCTAAAACATAGAAGTAATCAAATGTCAGGATGGTAATATTATTACCAATTGGTATAGGAAAAGTACATATTCAGTTCGAACTTTAAATTTTTTTTCTGCTCATCCTTTTGAAAACAAAATTGCAATAATCAAAAACTTGGTTGACAGAGCTCTACGTGTGTACCACATTTCATTTCACAAAGAGAATTTGAATATTGTTAGGAATATCCTTTTTCTTAATCATTAGCCACGAAAGTTAATTGAGCAACATATCACAATTAGAATACAACAAATCAAAAACAAACAGAGTAACATTTTATCTACAGATGATCAGAAGGAATTGAGAGAATATAATTCTTTTAATACTTTTGTTCTCCCTTTATTTGGACAAATTTCAAAAACCATTGAATTTATGTTAAAAAAATTTAATATTCATACCATTTCCCGTATACCATTTAAAATGGATTCAATAATAACTTTTTGTAAAGATCCTTTAGATCAATTTGAAAAAGGTGGTGTTGTTTACAAGATCACTTGCAAGATCTGTAAGATGACTTATGTGGGACAGACTGGCAGACTCCTTAATACTAGGGTGCAGGAACACAAAAGTGATATATTGACCATGAGTTTGACTGGGATAATGTTGAAATTGTACATAGTGAAAGAAATGAGAGAAAGAGAGAATTCATGGAAATGCTTTATATTAAAAAACAAAATAAGTTATCTATTAATTTAAAAACAGATTTGGATAAATTAAACAAGAGTTATTCTAGTATAGTTAATAACATTAAGCAATAGATTTTCATGAGTCTTGACTTTCTCTTATTTCCTCTTCAATCATGTTCATAACGGATTTTCCTTTAGACCCATACTTAGTTCTCAGGTATACAGGATTTGCCATTATACCCATACTTAGTTCACGGGTATCCAGGAGGTAGCATCGTGTTTTCGTTGCTGTTTCCACCTGGTCTAAGTTTTCTTACCTTGATAAGGGTGCTGTGTGAGCACCGTGGTGTTTGTCCAAATTTTATCGTAAGATTCTTGGTTTATTTTTAGGAATTTATACAATGACTTGAATGTGGGACGCTAAATGGGATTCTGAATTTGATTTTAATCTAACATAAGATTCGTAAATTTTAAATTTAATAATATCGTAGCAAATTTAACTATTTGTTTGAAGGTTAAACGACTTTATTAACAATTAATTTTTTTAGTTGAGGATTCATAATTTGAAATAATAGCTCATTTTATTAGGCTGAAAACTGAACTATTTTCTTAAAAATTTGTTATTTGTTTCTGGTGAAAAATAAATTTTTTTAACTAAAATATTAAATATCCCAATTGTGGTTAAAAATTGATCTTTTTACATTCTTATCCTAATAAGAAGGTATTGGATTTGTGTAAAACTTTACTCAGTCGTATTTCATCAAATTTCCATGTTTTGAGACCCCCTGACATCTTTGATGTGAAATCTAAATACGAAAAATTGGAATGAAATCAAAAAAATTAGGAGAATTACCTAAAATGAGGAAGAATAAGTGCTTTAGAGTTACTTCAAATTATCTCATTATTCGAATTATTCAAGCCAAAGACACTCATGCAAAATTCTTTTTGGATGTGGGCCTCCATGCCGATGCTTAACTGCATTTATTATTTTAAATTAGATAAAAATAATTTTAAATAATGAAATTTATGTGAACCAATAATTTAGGACACATAGACATGACCACATTGTAAAAAATTAGATCACTAAATAAATAGTAAATACAAAATTTACAATTAGGCGTTAAGTTTCATTATCATGCTGAAACAAAAGCACGCAAACAGAGCGGAAGATCTGTCTGCCCATAGAGTGCTTTTATTTGTAAACAAAATTTTCTAGAGGAAATACAAACGGATCAAAATTTAATTTAATTCGATTACTAATTGTTTTTTTATTTACCACTAAATTTGTATACCAATCAAGGATTTATGTAAATACAAAATATAGTTACTTGAGAATTGCTACATATTCATTCCATACTCAATCAAAAGGTATCAAGTATGTAATTCTCTCAATAGAAATAAGTTTTACATACATTCATCAATATTTAAGGATTGTGCAAAGGAAAAGGACGTGTACTGAAGAATATTTTTAAATATTTTCTGTGCGTATACAAAAGTTGAGAATTCAAACAAAAACTTTGCGAATTTATTTTTGAAAAATATATGCGTACGAAAAAAAATTTGAAAATAATTTCCTGTTCTGCTGAAAAGTTCACATTTCATATTTAAAAAAAGAAAATTGTGACCTTGATTTTTAAAAATTCCGAACCTCTACTACAATCGTGAATTTAATAATTCAATAACAAATGAAATATTATACCTATAAAAAATGCATTCGTACTAACAAATATTTCCTAATATTTTCTGGCGTTATAGAAAAAAAATGAAAGTAAGAAAAAGTAAAGACTTTATAAAATTGTTTTTGAAAATTTCCAAGTCTCCACCGAAGTCATGAGTTTGATAATTCAGTGAAAAATAAAACCATATACCATTAAAAACTGCACGTGTACTACAAAATATTTCTGAATATTTTCTGTCTATATTGGAAAGTTAAAAATCCAATCAAAAATTTTACGAACTTGTTTTTGAGAAATGTCGAACTTCTACTGTAGTTGTGAGTTTGATAATTGAGTATACAATAAAAATATAAACGTTTCAAAATGTGAGTTTACTAAGGAATATTGCCAAATATCTTCCATAGTTAGTGAAAAGTTCAAAGTTGAAAAAAAAAAACTTTGTAAACTAATTTTTTGAAAAATATTAACCTCGACCGAAATCTTGAGTTTCATGATTCAATAAACAATAAAATTACCACTTAAAGCGAAATGAATTTAAAGAAACCAATAAGAAAATCAAATTATTTTTGGTTGAAGATTGAACTACCTTGTTGAAAAATCGTTATTTTATGTTGGAAATTGATTATTCAACTGAAAATGTTACTATCCTATATTTTGTTGAAAATTGATCGTTTTTAATCAAAAATTCAACTATTGAATTCATAATTCAATATTGAATTCTTTTGGTTAAATATTCAACTACTTGGTTGCAAGCTGACCTGCTTTGTTAAGCATTCATTTTATTGCTTAAATATTTAAATATTTTGTGTATTTCTGACTGAGAAATTAAATAATATGGTGGAAAGTTCCACTATTTGCTCGAAAGTTAAAAGAGTTTGTTAAGAATTAATTTCTTTAGTCGGAGGTTCATAATTTGAGTTAAAAGTTCATTTCTTTGACTGAAAATTAAACTATTTCATTAGAATTTCGTTCTTTGTTTGATCTTTTTTAGTTAAAAATTCAACTCTCTATCTGAAAATGTATGTATTTTGTTAATAAATGACGTATTTTGTTGAAAATTCGTATTTTTTCAATTAACTTAACTGTTTTAAATTTACCTAAAAAACTATTTTGGGTCTAATACTAACTATTACATTTTTTGTTGAAAATGTATCTTTTAAGGTTTAAAATTCAACTCCTTTGTTAAAAGTTAAACTATATTCATAATAATTCATTTGGTTAGTTAAAGATTCATGATTTTAGTTTAAAATTCATATCTTTGATTGAGAATTCAACTATTTGGTAAAAAAATTCGTCTTTTGGGCTTCAAAATTAAACAATTTGGTAAAAAATTTATGTATTTTACTGAAAATTAATTTTTTAGTAAAAAATTAATTTTTTGCTGTAGAATATTAATCTTTTGAGTCGACAATTCAATTATTTTTAGCTTGCAAATTGAAGACTCTGAATGACATTTTTTTATCTATTTGATTGAAAATGAATCTGTCTTATCTGGGAGATCAACTATTTTGTTAAAAATGTGTGTAAAATAAAATTCTTTTCTGGGTTGAGGTATTAACTATTACATTTTCCATTAAGAATTCATCTTTTTGAGTTGAAAATACAAGTAGTTGTTTGAAAGTTGAATTACTGTCTTAATTCATAAAATCAATAAGATATTAAACCCCCCCCCCCATCCCCACCCAAATCATCTTACGTGATTTTTGGATCACCTCTACGGAAATTCACGATCGAAATTTAGTCGGCAAATATTACGCAAGATAGGTGTTTTGCAGGGGAAGGGGGGTGTAGAGTAAAAACTTATGGGCCATAACAATAGGGGGTACGTTTTTTAATGAGGAAAATAATTTCTGATGAGGAAAATATGTCGCATTTTAGTTACGTGTTCCAGAGAGATTTGGGGTCAAAATAAAATAATTTTAATCAATTTCTGAAAATTTTATTAATGTTGTAGATTTACATAAAACTCAGTACGAGTGGGATTTTTGGGACACAGATCGCGAATATGGTATCAAAATTTAAAAAATTTAAAAACCTAATTTAAATTTAAAAAATTCTAATACCTTCCTTTGAAGTTAGTACAAGGGGAGTTCCGGGGCACCTAACCGAAATTTGGGGCCAAAATTCGAAAATTCAAAAAGTACTCTCGAGTTTTGAGCACTTGATTAATGTGGTAGATTTACGTAAAACTTAGTACGAAGGGTTTTTTTTTGACACCGAATACAGACTTGTGGTCAAACTTCAAAAATCCCAAAATTTTACTCAAATTTTCAAAAAATTGTAAACTATCTTCTCGCAGGGCAATAGTAAAATGTTTGAGTTTTCAGTTAGAAACAACTAATATATATATATATTTTTTTTATCAATATTAATATTAGATCAAACAAAGAGACTCTCAGTGAATACTTTAAGAAAAAATTACATATGATCCATACAGAAAATTTGATAAATATTTCAAATATCTGTATCATTTCAGAAAAATATACTTAAAAAAAAGAAAATCATTGTTTAAAAAATAATTCACTCTGTGTAAAAATATTATGCTTGCATATTTTGTTTTTTATTTGAGCGTTCATCAAATGAAATCGAAGAGCAAATTTTGACCTTGTAGCGGGAGGGGCTTCGTATTTGTGCACAATTTTTGTCTATTCATCTTTTATCTGATCTGGCATAGTTTGACCGAAAAATGGAGGTGGTAATTTTTCATTATTTCTTGTGCGATCAAATTTGAATTTTTAATTTTGCAAGAAAATTCAAAAAAATTTTATGATAATCTTGTAAGGCCTACAAAAATCAAAGTTTTTTTTATTCTTGACTCTTTTTCATATCGTGCGTTATTTAGCTTAAAATGTTTATTTTCGTTTTTTTTTAGATTTTGAAAATTCTATTACCCTGAAAATTTTATTTTTATTGAAAATAGTCGTTTAGATTAATTGTTAGCAATTCCGAGTACTTCAAATAAATTCACATAGAATTTTCAAGTTTTGGAAAAAGTCGTTTCAAAAATGTTGAAAATGCTACTTTCGAATTTTCATCCAAAATAGCTAGCAAACGAACTTGTCCTTTCTTTTCATGGCTTAAAAACATGTGCCAAAGCTCAATCCAATTTGATTAGCCTTTCGAAGAGTCTTAAAACATGGAGATCTGATGAAAATTGAGTCAAATTTTACACGAAACCAATACCTTCTTATTAGGATGAGAATGTGAAGACGTGCGTATTTTATTTTAAAAACATAATTTGGTTAATTTGAAATTTATTGCACTTTGTGTCGATTTTTCCAAATCATTATTTCTTTATTTTGTGGGTTATTTTTTACAATTAAAACAAAAACTAAGCATCTTATAGAAAAGAATTAATAACAAATTTTTAGCTATTTTGTGGGTGAAGAATTTTGTCTATTTATTTTTTTCGTAGCTTGTGTCGTTTTCCTACAAATTCTTAATTTAAAAAAAATTCTTAATGTTGTTTTTTTAATAATGAAACCAAAACTTCGCGTCAAATCCAAAAATGATTAATGAGGAATTTGTAGATCTTTTCTGGTTGCACAATTTTCCAAATCATCCTTTTTCGTATCTTGCATAGTTTGACCGCTAAATTGAATGTTTGATTTTTCCTTATTTTTTGTACCATAAAAATTTTTATTTTCGATTTTCCAAAAAGCTTCCAAAAAGTAACGTTATTCTTTTCATTACTTTTTTTCACATCAAGCGTTGTTTGGCTGAAAACGATAATTTTCTTTTTTTTTATCTTTAAAAACGGTATAACTCTGATAACACAGCCACACAAAAAAAAATCTGTTTTCGGGTCTGGAGGTCAGATCATGTTGGCTGTATGTTTTTTGGGTCGCTGATTCTGAATCCGAGGTCCCGAAAACACCAGCACGTCAGGGTTCTGATGTAACCTCATAAAACCTCATAAAATTGTTTATTTTCAAGTCCAGGGGTCAGACCATGTTTATTATATGTTTTTGGGATCGCTGAATCCGAATCCGAGGTCCGAAAAACCCCAGCACGTCAGGGTTTTGACGTAATCTCAAAAAACCTGATACAAATTTTGTTAGAGTCAGGGGTCAGACCATGTTTATTATATGTTTTTGGGGTCGCTGAATCCGAATCCGAAGTCAGAATCCTGACGTGCTGGGGTTTTTTGGGCCTTGGATTCGGATTCAGAGGCCCCAAAAACATATAATAAACATGGTCTGATGCACAGACATAAAAAGCATGTATGAGGTTTTATGAGGTTATGCCAGAACCCTGACGTGCTGGGGTTTATTGAAACTCGGATTTGGATTCAGCGACCCAAAAAACATACAGTCAAAATGGTCTGATCTCCAGACACGACAAAGGATTTTATTTTGTGTAGCTGTGTAATTAATTTTTTTCATCAAAAAAAGTCGTCAGGACAAATTGTTGGACTTTCCGAGTGCTACAAATAACCGTACATAGAATTTTTAAATCTTGAAAAAAATGTTCTCAAAAAGTTTGAAAATGCTCTGACTTTTTGAATTTTTATGTAAAATAGCTGACTAACGATCTTGTTATTTTCTTGTAGGCCTTGAAAAAGTATGTGAAAGCTCAATCCAATCTGATCATTTTTTGGAAAGCTATCGCGCCTACACGAAACTAACTACAGACAGACGGACTAATGAAGTCTTAACACGTGGAGATTTGATGAAAACCGACTCAGTCAAATTTCAGGTAAAACCAATACCTTCTCATTAGGATTAGAATGTGAAAATTATATTTTCCGGAAAGAACAGACAAAAATAATTCACACGAAAAAGATAAGAAAATTTGTCCTTGACTGATTCTCAAATTCAAACCCTCAAAACTACAATTTTCAATTTATACTATTTATTATTTCGGAATATTTCCGAATGGCTAATTCGTTTTCAGGCTATAAAAACTGCCTGTCGTTGTTTTTGTCGCTTTTATTGGCGAAAAATAAATGTCAACATCGTAAACCAGCCTTTTTTTAACCAAAGATTCTAGTTTTTTCCACTTTTAACCATTTTTAAAAGATCATAAAAAATCAGAAATTCTGTTTTCCTCGTAACCTCAATTCCCCCAGAAAGCCAAAGCTTACTCACTTACTGAACATGTAATATAAAGCTTTGATCATATTCTTGTCCCACATATCTATTCATTCTCAAGCTATAAGGACGACAACTTTGAGAGACTGTTTTATTACTGTCAGAATACTTAGATCCAAAAGTGTGGTTTCCCACAATTTTAATTGTGAAGCATGAGGGCGTCAGTAGTATTTCCGTTTTTGATGGGTAAGTGATCTTCAGAAAATATACAAACAAATAAATAATTTTTAAACATTACGAAAAAATCAATGTCGAAAAATAATGGAAGTTACTCGAGAACCAGCTAAATACCACTGTTTTAAATATAATTTTTTTTGGCTGAAAAATGCATTGACATTCTACCGCATATTGTGTTGACCGGCTAATATGCTTCAAATCTTCGCATCGCAATTTCTTTATATGAACCGTGCGGATTTCAGTAATAATTTCAGAATCGTATTTCGGAACCAATTTCAAAGTTTATTTTTACATTCTCATCTTAAGGGGTCTCGCCAAAGAAAAAGGGTGATTTTCAAGAATTTTTTCTCAACAACTACTTCATATAATTAAATAAAATTTTTAGCGTTTATTGACGCTGTCTCACAGTTTACAAAAACAATTTTTTTACTTAACATTATTATCTATTGTACGTATTATTTAACAATAAAAAAAGTGTCGAAAAAAAGGCATGTCACTGCGTGCACGATATCTCCAATCAGCATCATCCTAAACAAATTAATCATAAATTTTCTTGATTAGCATGACCATAGCTCTGGCGTCACGAAGCGGTTTTGTTTTGTTTTGCAAAATTACAAAATGGCGGCAGTTTAAACAACAAATTTCTAAAAATCGTGTTCTTTTTGCCCTTTTTTTGTTAATTTAACTATGGTAAAATTAAAATTTTGAAAAACCGTTTTGTCGCGTTGTAGATATACATGTTGAAAATAAGCGTAGCAAATTTGAAAGTAATCGTTTTTAAACTTTTTGAGTAATCGTGTACGCAGAGCGCAAAAACTTTGTTTCGAGACAAACGCGTTTTGACTTTCGGAACATCAAAATTGTAAGAAAAAGTTACTGACACTCATTCAGCAATCGATGATCCGCATGAATCCTTAAAAGTGAAATATTTACTTAACATATACACATTTAAAAATAAACAGCAATAATTCCGAATATGCACTGAAAACAATTGCAAAAACTGAAACACAAGCAGCCGCGTTCGGACGCTCTACTCAAGCGCTCAGCTCTCTACGCTCTTTTCCTCCATGCTCTCAAAAGTATAGAAAGACTCCGAATTTCCGTATGAAATTTCTACATGATATTTCTGAATATATAACCTGTCGAAAAATGCACAAAAAAATCGATTTTTCGAAAGTGAGATACCCCCTGAATCAGAAAAAAAACTAGTTTTACGAAGGTGTCTCTCTGTACTCTGTAGTATTTAGTGTCTTATAGGCACGATAACTTTCGACATACTTTTTGAAGACCTAAAAAGAAAGAACCAGTTCGTTAACCAGCTATTTTGGATAATAATTAAAAAAGAATGAGCATTTTGATAATTTTTGAGAACATATGTTTCAAGATTTTAAAATTCTACGTACGAATATTCATAACAGTCGAAAAATTGAACAGTTTATCTGCATGACATTTTTCGAGTTATAGCATTTTTTTAAATAAAAAAACGAAAATTAACATTTTAAGCCGAACAACGCACGATATGAAAAAAAATTAGCAGGAGGAAAACGTTTCTTTTTGTGAGCTCCACAAGATTATCATAAGAACTTTTAGAATTTTTTCGAGAAATCGAAAATACAAATTTTGATCGCACAAGAAATAATGAAAAATTCCATTTTGCGATCAAACTATGCAAGATAAAAAAAAAGACGAAAAGGAACAAATTTTTCATCCAAAAATGATCTACAAAGAGGGACCCAAACATCCGCCCCATTTTCTGCGTCCAACGTAGTTTTTGAAGGAAAGGAGATAAATTGACGCAACAAAGCTCAAAATAATCTTTAATGCATGCTGTAATCGGGTTTGTCATCTGTTTAGCCTCTCAACCCCTTTTAACACTGTGAAATTAAAAAACTACCCCTAATTGGGAATGCAAAGTACTTCATGCGTAAGAACGTGATTGAAATAGCTTTTAACTATGTTTTTTTATGTAGGTACAATCGCGTTGGTATATTAACGTATAGTCTCTATGTCCATTTTTCTTACATAGCACTATTTCAACCCCTAAAATCACGAAAACTACCCCTATCAGGAGGTGAAATGTACTCCGGTACTATAAACGTAAGTAGAATAGATTTCAATAGTTTTTCATCAAACAGTGACGCTTCGACTCTTAAAAATCAAAAAACTACCCCAATGAGGGGGTGGAAAATACGTAATAAACAAGAATGTGTATAAAATATTTTTGATTTACTTTTTTCCCACATAGATAGAATCATTTATTGTCATTTTTTTATAACTACGTGAATTCTACTTACTTAGCACCATTTCAATCCATAAAAACAGAAAAACTACCCCTATTATGGGGTAGGAAGTACTTCATGACCAAGAACGAGGATCAAATATGTATTTTTTTTCTATGGATATGGTCACGCTAGTGCCAATGTATAATAAATTCGTTGATTATTCTTACTTAGCACCATTTCAACCCCTAAAAACCCAAAAACTACTGCTATCAGGGGGTGGAATGTACACCGGTACTATAAAAGTAGGTAGAATAGTTCTCAACAGTTTTTCATCAAACAGTGACGGTTCGACTCTTGAAAATCAAAAAACTACCGCTATGAGGGGGTGGAAAATACGTCATAAACAAGAATGTGTATAAAATATGTTTCAATTATTTTTTTCCCACATAGATAGAATCAATTAGTGTAAATTTTTAATAACTACATTAATTCTACTTACTTAGCACCATTTCCACCCATAAAAACCGAAAAACTACCCCTATTATGGGGTAGAAAGTACTTCATGACCAAGAACGAGGATAAAATATTCTTTAACTTTTTTTATAGATACGGTCACGCTAGTGCCAATGTATAATAAATTCGTTAATTAATAGTTTAATCAGGTAGATTCATAGTTTTTAATAGTTTTTCATCAAACGGTGACGCATCGACTCTTGAAAATCGAAAAACTACCCCTACGAGGGGGCACACGCACACATGCGCCTGCACATTCAGGCACATCCAAACACACACCTACACACCCCATGCCAATACCGACCAACACAAATACAAAATCTAGATACACAACGACGTACATATATGTATAGCCTTTTACACGACCATAGCCACTTACCACGTCGACACTCACCATGCACATACCAACATACACACGCATACACATACACATACCTACTACGAATATTCTTTACGAACGTAGTGTAGGAGTGACTAATTGTCACACACAAACACGCTGGCACTAGCGTGACCATATCTATGGTTTTATGGGTTAAAATGGTGTTAAATAAGTAAAATGAAGGTAGTTATTATATACTGACACTTATTAATTCTATCTATGGGGGAAAAAAATTCAAAAATATTTTATACACATTCTTGTTTATGCTGTATTTTCCACCCCCTCATAGGGGTATTTTTTCGATTTTCAAGAGTCCAAGCGTCACCGTTTGATGAAAAACTATTAAAACTATTCTACCTACATTGATAGTACCGGTGTACATTCCACCCCCTGATAGGGGCATTTTTCTGTATTTTAGGGATTGAAATGGTGCTAAGTAAGAGCAATGAACGAAGTTATTATACATTGGCACTAGCGTCACCATATCTATACAAAAATTTTTTTAATAATATTTTATCCTCGGTCTTAGTCATGAAGTACTTTCTACCCCCTAATAGGGATAGTTTTTTGGCTTTTATGGGTTTAAGTGGTGTGAAGTAAGCAGAATTAACGTAGTTATTATAAATTCACACTAATTAATTTTATATATGGGGAAAAATAAAATTCAAAAATATTTTATACACATTCTTGCTTATGCCGTATTTTCCAACCCCTCCACCCCATAGGGATAGTTTTTCGATTTTCAAGAGTCGAAGCGTCACTGTTTGATGAAAAACTATTGAAAGCTAGTCTACCTACCTTTATAGTACCGGTGTACATTCCACACCCTGATAGGGGTAGTTTTCGGGTTTTTAGGGGTTGAAATAGTGCTGTGTAAGAAAAATGGACGTAGAGACTATACTTTAATATACCAACGCGATCTTACCTATATAAAAAACATAGTTAAAAGCTATTTCAATCACGTTCTCATGCATGAAGTACTTTGACTCCCAATTAGGGGTAGTTTTTCAATTTTCCAGTATTAAAAGGGGCTGAAAGGATAATCTAATGAAAAACCCCGTTACAGCATGCATGGACGATTATTTTGAGCTTTGTTGCATCAATTTATGTGCTTTCCTTCAAAAACTACGTTGGGCGCAAAAAGAGGAGCGGATTTTCGCTTTATTTTGGGGTCCCTCTTTAATATACATTAAAATATGAATAGCTGTAAACTTTATATTAAATATAATATAAGGTTCGGTATAGCAGCGCGCTTGAAAACTCATAGTGTTTTTATTTCTTTAAATCTTATCAAATATTCGCGATTGAAGTAATTATCTAGAATTCGTCGATTGTATTACTTTTTTATGATTAAAGTGCAACGCACATGTGGAACTCTTTCCATTTCAACTACCGTGCACTTTTTCTATTTTGAATACTACTTTCTTAGCCACTAGAGGAATTGCACTAGTTCACTGAAAGTCTTGCCTCCTTTAAATCTTAGGTATGCACTAAGAGGTCGCCGAGATAGCTTTTGTTTAAAGGGTAAAAGCTTTTGTTTAAAAAATTTTATTCAACAATTTCATTATTTAAAAAAAAAGCTAATTTATAAAATTTTTTTTAGTAGCTCTTAGCAAAAAAAAAAATTTTGTATTGCTATTTGCACTTCATTCGTTGGATAAACCGTTTTCAATTTACAAGGTTACAAACAAATGATTTTTTTTAACACTAAAATATTTGCACAGTTTTAGCTCATAATCTATTGCTTAGCATAATTTGAAACTTGTACAGTCTGTATGGAGGTTGAATCTCTTCAAAGTCAACCAGTGTCATAATTTCTCCTAAAACTGTTGCAAAGCATATACTTTCTATTGATAGCATTTTTTATCCTTCATAAACTCCCTTGCTTTATTGTTTATAAAAATTTGTGTGTTATTGTTACCCACGACAACAAGAATTTATTTTTTTTGACATTTTTTTATTAATCTTTGACACAAGGTTAAACTTTTTGCTTTCGCGACATTGTATTGTAAAAGAAGTTTTTTTTAAATTTATTTAAGAAATTTTTATCCATACAAGATTATTATGTTAAATACATAGGCAATATATAGTGATACACAAGTTTGTTGCACTTGAATATTCATGGTTACATTAGCAAGTAATACAATAAATTATCCGTAAGTTTTGGTTTGTTCACAATGAGAGATTGCAGTCTTTTAAGAACAAGTACAGTATTTTGCTGGGTTTGACGCTAGGGTTTGACAGAAAGATAGAGGAGGTAAATGGTGGGCGAGATTTGAGTAGGCGAGGTTGCTGAGTAGCTTAACTCGTGAGTCGTTGTGTAAAGGATATGCCAAAGGATGTGGTGCAGATCTTGTTTGTTATAGCCACACGGACAGTTCGATGTGCTAGACTTAAGGTCAGTTACACCAGCCCCCCCCCCCCACTCTTAATTTTCGGGTTTTTTATAGCCCAATGAATTGCGCCGCAAATGCACTGATATGCGCCAC
>CAKNWT010197083.1:0-12519 GCA_932066315.1 Andricus coriarius
ATTATAATTTATGGATAACCCCGTATGGGAGTTTAATTAATTATAAAACATTGATGGAATTTTCAGAAATTTCTTGGCATTCAATTATAGGCACTGACTAGTATTACGGAATTTTCCGTAAAATTAGCGCTGAACGCACTGGAAAAGGGTTATTCTTACGGAAAATTCCGTAACGGTAGACATTTCGCTAATTATATAACTGTAAGAAATTTCAGGAATCGCAGGCATTAAAAGGTATTTTATTGAGTTTCTGGAATGTTAGGGTATTTTAATGGACAACTAAATATTTGAAAACATTTTAAGGAAGTTTATGGAATTTCAAAGGGAAGCAAAGAATTTCATTCTATTTGAAGAAACTTCGTGGAACTACATTGACTTCGTTCTCTTTATTCGTTTCTGGAATGTTAAGGGGTTCTGATGGGCATCTAATTATTTCAGGAGATTTTAGGGAAGATCATGGAATTTTTAACGGGTATCCAAAGATTTTATTGTATTTGAAAAAAATATGACAATAATTTCAAAAGATAAAAAAAATATATTTCGCGGATTTCAGTGCGTATAGTGTGACTTATTCGAATATTCGAATACATCGAATTATTCGAAAATTTGACTTGATTTTTCACTCAATTTTTCTCCATGAAGAATAAGTCATTTTTATATTAAAACTGGTAATTACCTGAGGAAATTAACTCAGTTTGATGTACAGTTAGACTTTTTTTCTATTTAAAAAAAAATCCAGTGTTCTAAGCATGTCCAAATTTGCATTGAAAATTCAACCCATGCTCCCGGGATTTCGAAATTGAAATTAAGGTGGTTAATAAGACGGTATTTTTCAGAATTTTCTTAACATTAGTCATTTTTTTCGATAGGTGTCAAGTTTCCGAAAAAAATTTAACTAATTTTTAATTGCTTTAACCATTTTTGCAGTGATTCGTGAAAAATGAGTATTTTTCGGGATAAATAATATAGTTATTGGATGCCAAAAATATTATTTCTTAAGCATATTTTGCAATTGTTTAAACAATTTCTATTTTCACAATTTTTTCCGACCAATCATGAAAATAAAGTATTTTATGGAATGAATGACACAATTAACGAATGTTATAATAGTAATTTTTTGTTTAGGAAATTTAGCAATTACTCAAAGAATTTTATTTTGCTTAAACAATTTTTTTCTTTCGTAAATCGTGAAAAATTAATATTTTCTCGAATTTTTTTTCGAATATCTTACACTATGTCGCTTATTTATTATTATTTTCCAGTCTCAACGAAATCGATCTGAAAAATAACTATCCATAACGTATCTAAAAAAATTATTATTTTTTCAAAAAGTATAGTTTAAGTTCTGAGGTAAGAAAATATTGAATAGTAAGCAAAATAGTTTAAGATATTCGAAAAAATTAGAATTTTCTCCACTTTTCCTATCAAAAAGTACAAGTAAATGATTTATTAATTGTTTGAATAATTGCAAACTGTCTTCTACAAAAAATATCACTCTTAACATTCATTAACTGCGTCATTAAATCCAAAAAATAGAAAATAGTAACTTTTCAAGATTTACAGGGGAACATTTTTTTTAAATAATTGCAAACTGTTTTTCACCAAATATACAGGGTGGGCCATTTTAATCTATAGTGGATAATATCTCAGATGCTTGTGCAGATACGAAAAAATGTTTCAGACAAAAGTTGGAGGGGATAATGGGGGACATCTACGGGTACCAATGACTTTGACCTTGAACTCAGTTTTGAAGGTTATTTCAAGGTCAGAGTAATTTTTTTAAATGGAACCACTTATTTTTTACTCCGGATTTGAAAAGAGCGGGAAATTTTACGTTCAAAATGATATTTTTATCAAGGTCGTTGGTAAGGTCAAATAAAGGTCAAATTTGAGAAAAACATTAAAAAACTGATGTAAGCTTGGAATGCACGTTGAAAACGGCACCTCTGGTTTTGAAATCTGGATCCGAAAAAATTAATAAGCCAAAAACTCAACAACCCCATAACACAATTTTTGTTGAGAATTGTGTTATTGGGTTATTAACGAATTGTTATTGTTGATTGGTTGATTGGTTGATTGGGTATTAGTTTTTGGGTTATTGGGTTATTGGGCTATTGGGTTTTTGAGTTTTTGGCTTATTAATTTTTTCGGATCCAGATTTCAAAACCAGAGGCGCCGTTTTCAACGTGCATTCCAAGCTTACATCAGTTTTTTAACGTTATTCTCAAATTTGACATTTATTTGACCTTTGCAATGACCTTGATAAAAATATCATTTTGAACGTAAAATTTCCCACTCTTTTCAAATCCGGAGTCAAAAATAAGTGGTTCCATTTTAAAAAATGACTGACCTTGAAATAACCTTCAAAACCGAGTTCAAGGTCAAAGTCATTGGTACCAGTAGATGTCCCCCATTATCCCCTCCAACTTTTGTCTGAAACATTTTTTCGTATCTGCACAAGCATCTGATATATTATCCACTATAGATTAAAATGGCCCACCCTGTATAACTCTTAGCACTCATTATATGTATACGATACTAATTGCGGACAGTAGTAACTTTTCAAGATTAAAAGTGGCAAAAAATTGTTTAGACAAATGAAAATTGTTTAAATAATTGTTAAATATCGTTAAAAAAATATATTACACTCAACATTCGTTAGCCTCCAGAAAATAAAAACTTTTCACGATTTAATGAAAAAAATAGTTCAAACAAATTAAAATTGTTAAAAGAATTATCAAATAAGTTAAAAAAGAAATATAACTCCAGAAAATCATCAACTGTATCATTCATTCCGAGAAAAATTATTTCACGATTTACAGCGAGGATTGTTTAAACAAATAATAATTATTCAAGCAATTTAAAAATAGTTTTCAAATACTAAAAAACTTATCACTTATCGAATAAAAATAATGTATGTTGATAAACATCCAAAAAATACCGCCTTTAGCATGAATTGTACATAAAACTGCTATTTTGCATTTTTTGGGCATTTTCCGGACGCGATACCACGGGATTCATGGGGAGAAAATGAGAAGTTATGAAGTAAAAATTATGACTCAAGCATTCCCTAAAAGGTGCCTAACCTTCAATTTACAAAATCTTTTCCGGAAAACGAACGAATTTGGGGGGGGGGGGGGATTACCAAAACTCAAAAATCGAATTTTCACGGGTATAAATTTGGAACACCCTGCTGTAAACTTTTTATTTCAAAAGGAATCCGACAGATTTCTTTGTTTCTAACATTTTTGCCAATTTTCAGAATAAATAAATGATAGAAAGTTTCTCGGAATTGATCATTTCTATTTCAGTAGATGTTGACTGCAATTCAAACAAATAAATTCTCTTGCACATGTAGGTCTCAATCCAACTTAAAAAAAATGTTTTTTTCATGCTTCACATTTAAAATTTAAAAAAAAAATAACCTTAATCTATTTTCTTCAGTTGGGTAGATTAAAACCACGTATTGGCTGGAAGCCCGGAGCAATCAACGCTCGACTGCGTCAAGTTCTGCGTGAAGTAAAAGGAAATTTCTGGCAAGGTGGAAGATCTCGTGGAAGACCCAAATCTGTTCCTTCACGAACCAGAAGGGGAATTGCGACAAGAAGAAAAAGGAGTTTCAGTTCAGTTAGAAAAGAGCAAACAGAGACACCAGAAATCCCTGAAGAAGAGTGGAAAGAACCTCCACCAACATTGCATATTCACAGAAAGGATGGAGTCTATTATGTCACAATGTACCCAATAAAACAAGATACGATGGTTGTTCCAAAGTTAGAAGAACCAACTAAGCCACTTCAATTCAAAATAGTAAAAAACAGAGACGATGCTTCCGATGTCTCCAGTTCCACTGCCTCGGATATGGAAATCGAATTTTCACCACCTGCTGCGGTTAATAGATATCGCAAAAAGCCTGATGTTATTCATGTGGAAACTCAAGTTAAGCAACAGGAAATATTGGATGCTTATAAACCACCCGGATCTAAAAAAACGGAGAAAAAGTCCGGAAAGGAAAAGAAAACTAAGAAATAGGGAAAGAATTGAGAACAAAAAGCGAAAAATAGTAAATTCGCAGAGTAAATTTGAGTGGTTTATAGATGTTGAATTTAATTCGTGTGTAAAAACAAAACTGCGTGATTGTAAACTTTCATTTGCCTTTAGGGGAGTGAAAATGAACATGATAAAAAGATTGAGAGTAAGAGAAAAATTTAATTCTCAGATACATTTTCTGCAGGTTATTAACAAGTTTTCTTAAAATTAAATCGCCTTCAAGATTTCTAATTGAACATATTTAATTCTTCAAGTCATGTTCCATGTAGCCGAAAATTATTTATTGTTTACAATGTAACACTTTATGTGTAACATGGACTAAAAAAACAATTATTAAAATTTTCCTAAAAACAACGTTAAACGATTTTTAAATTGTAATTTTGAAAATGAAAACATTAAAAACTATTAGAGAAATGTGCAATTTCAAGTTGAAAATTACCGAAACCGAAACAATTTAAATTCTTAAATGCTTTTGAAGTTAAACAACTTAACCTTTCTCTAGTTTCAAGAAAATAAACCAATATTATTTGAAAGTGTAACACTTTCAAATGATTTCATGAAACTTCCAATATTTCAAATAATTTCAAAGGATTTACTGTATTCAAGGTATTTCAACAGGTTTCATGATACTTCTGCATTTTTAAATAAATTTAAAGCATATCGTTCCAAAATTCCGTATCATAATGTTTAAAGAAAGGCAAAAAACTTTCCCAAAAATCGAATCTTTAATGCAAAAAAATAAAATAAACCATACTTTCGATCATAAGGTGTCATTGGGTTTCGAGAAAATAGAAAGAGAAAATTTTATTTTCGCTTGAAGCGCACTTTTTCTGAACTTTCAACGCTGATAAAAAATCCAATTTTCAATTTCTTTTTACTTTTCCCGCATTTATGATCATTGGCCGTTCGCGACTGCTTATACAAATACACTAGAACCTAGATTTAAGTGCGGTTTCGGGCATGGCTTGCAAAAGCCTTGGTCATTAATCCAGGAAATCCAAACTTAAGCATTAAACATTCAGGGCCGTGTAAACGATTTCTGTTGGATTTGGACCCATGCTAACAGCTAACGCAACTAACGCGCTGAGGGTAATGCCTGATTTGTCGCTACGCCACTGTTGGTCACGCATGACTGAGCACCGCCTCTCTTTCGGTCCCACGGTTCGCGAATCACCAAAATGCCGAAAATTTAAATTCCAGGAACGGCGTAAACCCAGGTTTCTTAAATCTAGGTTCCAATGTATTAGAAAATAAATTAAAAATCAAGATTCGTGTTAGCGAATCATCGCCAAGTACAAAAAAAACCTACGAAGAAACCTTATCTGATATAATCATGTATTTTGTACCTTTTTTTTACTTGGCGCAATTCTGAACCGATTTGAATGAAACTTGGCTGCAGACTGACCAGCTATTAAAAAATCAGTTTCAACGTAATTTTATGTTAATGCCTTTAAAAATTGTGAGACTAAGACAAAATGTAAACAAAAAATAATTCTTAACCTGTGCTCACCTCTACTGCCGTATCTATCCAACAGATTTACCTTAAATGTAATGAGAAGTCTGTAGCACCATATTTTCTCTATATATTAGAAGAATTATTAATTTTTTAAACTTTTACGTATTTAGTGTAAAAAATAAAAATGCATAGATGACATAAATGATACAATTTTTTAAACTATTCAAGATATCGAAAATTGAAGCATGCTCTACAATATTGCATTATGCGCCATTTGTCATTAGGGTCAATTAATATGTGAATATAGGTACAAAGGATCCTTATGGCAAGTGGCGTAAAATGCACTGTTGTAGAGCACGGTTTAGTTCTTGAAATATATGCACCGAGAATATGTTGCTACATACTTCTCAGTAAAATTGAGTGTCATTCGGTTAGATAAATTAAACTGCAGAGGTGAGCACAGTTCAAAAATCTAATTTAATATTTATTTTAATTTTATTTAATGATTATCAAATAAGTTCCATAAACCTAGCCACCCTTTCTATATTTTGAATCGAAATTGAAGAATCAAAATTGAAATTGAATAATAGTACTATTAATTTGAATAAAGAATAAATCAATTTCATTTATTTAATTCACTGTAAACGAAAATTATTCGTACAATTAATTTAATTTGTTAAATTTAGTAAATTATTAATTTAAGGAAAATTAAAATAATTGAGCGTACCCATCTTATTTCAAAAAGGAAAACAGAAAACATGAAGTCCCACCAAAAACATTTGCGATGCAAAAAATCTGCCAAATACAACTACACTGGGGCCTGAAGATAAGCAGCCTCTTGTTTTTATGGTAGGGGGTTCGAGTAAGCACTTATATGCTCTTTTAGAGTGCCCCACGCATAATATTGTACACCCGCATGTTTAGACGAGTATTAGTTTTTTTGTTTATTGGGTAAAATCGCGGTCAGGTGTATTATTTCCATTATTTTAACAATGAAAACAACTTATCTTATAATTTGCTTTACCTTTGTTGCCTGAGATCTCAGCCTGAATGATGTATCATAATGGTTTAGACTTTTGTTATGGATGCCGAAGATAAATAATTATAAGGAATCCACATTACTTGTATGGATGTGAACATTTTAGATGATGAAAAAAGTTTTTGAATATTATTGATGTTGATGTTATAGTTAAAATAACAGTTCTTATCTCGACCATTTCATGCGAAAATGATACCCAACACGTACATTAACGGAGAGATATACAAAAATTCTTTTTTCTTTATCAAAACATAAATAAATTGATAGCATAGAGTAAATGAACCAATTCCCGAGGGAGCACCAATTTCCGAGGGTCGACAGATGTTTTTTTATGACTAGTAGTGAATTATTTGACATTTAATAGAAGTATTCATTTAGTCTGAAAAGCGTCTACATTCATAAACCCAGGGAAGAATTGTCTGTCAACGATGGGAGGAAGAGCTCCACTAAAGAGCCTTACTGATGGGAAAAGAGTTGCCCTCGAAAACCTTACCTCGTAGAGAATTCATGGGGTTCATGGGGATTGTAGGCTTGCCCCAACATCTGGAAAGGCTATGGGCATAAAGACAGATAAAGATACTGAAACTTATACAGAATCAAAAACGGATAAGGAAACTAATACTAAAACAAAAGGGCGCTTGATGACCTCTTTTCGGATTGATTCTGATTTTCTTTCTCTAATATGGGGTAGAGGTGCCATCAGGTATTTGGAAAATTCTAAACTCGTATAGATGCTCATTTAAAAATTAAGCTGAAAAGCCGATTTTTGAATCCCTGTATCTCTGTGCACGCATGTACCTGCAAGATACACACGTAATCATTTCTCAAATATTATCCATAATTCAGGAGTAAAAAATCTTTTTGCCACAAATTATATAAGCCAAATGCTATCAGATTGTAAGTATAGAAGCGAAAAACTATTAAACTATCATGTTTTTCTCAAGTATTAGTTGAAAGTAGGTATTTTTGACAGGCCAATGCAATCTATAAAAAATTATTTTGTTAGAAAAAAAATTTTCAATACAAGAAACCTACGAATTTAACTTTTCTTAAACATGTCAATATTAGTCATAGAAATGCAGTCCTTTATAATATATTTTATGCAATAATATTGAAGATATTCCTTATGACTCTCTGTGCTCCACCGTAGGCACATTTTCCCTATATCAGTTCAACTTTGTTTGCAAAGTGAAAACCAGGATTTATTAAATTAAGTTAATAATTAATTTCATACCTATACTTTTTCTGAATTAGTGTGGCCACATGAAGAAGATGCAATTCATCCTGCTACCCTTCAACTGAATGTTCATAACACAGCCACACACAAAAAAATCTTTTTTCGGGTCTGGAGGTCAGACAATGTTGACTATATGTTTTTTGAGTAGCTGAATCCAAATCCGAGGTCCAAAAACCCCCAGCACGTCAAGGTTCTGACATAACCTCATAAGACATCATAATTTTTCTTTTCAAGACCGGGGGCCATACCATGTTAAGTATATGTTTTTGGGGTCGCTGAATCCGAATCCAAGTTCCAAAAATCCCGAGCACATCAGGTTTCTGACATAACCTCATAAAACCTCATAATTTTATTTTTTTTATTTTATGTCAGAACCCTGACGTGCTGGAGTTTTTTGGACCTCGGATTCGGGTTCAGCGACCCCAAAAACATAATAAACATGGTCTGACCCCTTGACTTGAAAATAAAAAATCTTATGAGGTTTTATGAGGTTATGTCAGAACCCTGACGTGCTGGTGTTTTTTTGACCTCGGATTCGGATTCAGCGACCCAAAAAACACATAGTCAACATGGTCTGACCTCCAGAACCAAAAAAGATTTTTTTTGTGTGGCTGTGTAATTATCAAAGTTTATCACAACCATTTCAAACACTCCGTTTACTAGCAGATCCTCTGAATACATGATTAAATCAACTTAGGAGTATAGACGGGCATTCAGCAGTTCTCAATTATTCAGAAGGTTATTTTTGTCAGCGATAAATATTACATTATAAACTGTACTAACATACTTTAATTTTATAATCTTGTATCTGTATCTGTATTGTTTCTTGTTGACGCAATCGCGCAGAACGAAATGTGAAAAATAGTTTAAAAGGACCGAAATTATTATGGCTTATATATCATTTTGATGATACATTATCAAGCAAAAATAAAGACAAATACAAAATTCTGCAAAAAGTAATTTGCAAAAAATGTTTCTTCAGAGAGTTGACGAAGAACCAAACTTTTCAGAATGAAAACGAAGTCTATTGCTAAATGTATCTGTTTAAAAATTGTAAGAAAGAACATTATAGGAACATAATCTCTAACAAAGTAATTTTGTGTAATAAGACTACACATAAAAGGCTTATTCGATATCCTAAAATCGTTGCTGCAGTTTTCGAAATTCGCATGACACACTTTAATACTTGCGAAGAAAAGCTTAATAAACGTATGACCTAAAACCATTCCTTATTAGTTTGAACTCTTGTCTGGAAGAAATTATTTGTCAAGTTAGTGAATTTGAGATTAAATTCGGATATCACAAATCACATGATATTTTAATCTATATACACTCTTAAAATGTGATATCTATTTGTGACACAAATGCGTAAAACGGGTGATTGCTTACGAGTGTGAATTTCTCAACTGAGATTTTAATAAGAAGTTCTCTGCTCTAAAAGAATGACAGTACAATGACAATGTGGCATAACCTAAAAAGTTTGTCGGTGTACAAAGTTCCTTATCGCTAAAGTGTGCATGCACACTGTCCCCAATCTCAATAATTTGTCATCTCTTTCTCTACCTTTCGTGACCGAGGACTGTTATCTTTTTGTATCTCTTAGTCTATCTGGCTATTACGAATTTCAATCTTTTTCAATCTCTTTCTCTATCTTTCGTAACCGAGGACCCTTATATTTTTCTTCTTTTCTTATCATTTTCTATCCCTCAAAATTCTAGAATCTATCTCAAAGTTAGGGAATGTATTTTAAAAATTAATTTGACGTTGACCACGTACCAGAAAGACAACGTGAGGTTCATGCTTATATACATACACACTTAAAAATTATTTGCATAAATATATACCTTAATCGACAACTGTGTCGAACTTGGCCACCTAGCGGCAAAACGTCCAGGTTGACGTGAATATATAAAGGATAGAATAATACCCAGCTGAAAATTCCTGTACAGGAACCTCGGAGGATCCTGCACATTTTCCTGTACACGAACCTGCACACGAACCTGTACAGGTAATCTTGACGGTTACTGTGCAGGAATTTGACAAAGGAAACTGTACATGATCCTGCAAAGAAACCTACACCGACAAAGGAACCTTTGAATGATCCTGTACGGGTTCCTGTACAGTTTCCTTTGCGAAGAAAATTAAGGCGCAGGTTCCTGTACAGAAACTTATATAGGATCCCTTACAGAAAGCCATCAAAGGAACCTTTGGAAGGACCCTGTACAGAAACACGTATAGGATCCTTTACAGGAAGCTATCGCAAAAAGTCACGTCGCTTACAGCTATAAAGTTGCCTTCCTTTTATTCCCTTGAAGGTCCAACTCACCATCGAGAGAGCTAAGCCACTGGCGAACCCTCGTCGATTAGTTCCTACGCAGGTTCATGTATAGAATCCTGAACATGAACCCACACCTCAAATGACTATGTGAAGGAACCTGTACAGGATCATTCAAAGTTTGGCTTATATACAGGATCCTTTACAGGCTCATGTACAGTTTCCTTCGCCAATTCCTGTACAGGAACCGTCAAGATCACCTGTACAGGTTCGTGTGCAGTTTCGTGTACAGGAACATGTGCAGGATCCTCCGAGGTTCCTGTACAGGAATTTTCAGCTGAGTAAGGAAAAGAGAGATCAATAAAGGGATAGAAAAAGATAGACGTTAATAGGCGTAGTATAGGATGAGATAGGGAAGAGAAGATTGAAAAAGTTAGACGTGAATTTAGATTGAAAAAGAAATAGAAAAATATTGACCTGGATAGACAGAGGATAGGATGAGGTAGCGAAGAGGGTATTCAAAAAGCTAAACGTGAATTTAGATTGACACAGAGATAGAAAAAGATAGAGGTTGATAGATGCAGGATGAGATGAGATACAGAAAGGAGATTAAAAAAGATAAAAGGGAATTTACATTGACAGAGAAATAGAAGAATATTAACGTGGATAGATAAAGGATAGGATGCGATAGAGAAGAGGGGATTGAAAAAGATAGACGTGACTTTAGATTAACAAAGAGATTGAAAAATATAGACGATGATAGACGTAGGATAGGATGAGATAAAGAGGCGATTGAAAAAGATAGATGGGAATTTAGATTGCCAGAGAGATAGAGAATGATTGACATCGATAGATAGTGGATAGGATGAGATATAAAGGATGGTATTGCAAAAGATAGACGTGTATTTAGATTGACAAAGAGATAGAATAGGATACATTTTCTCTATCTGTTTCTATCATAAAGATTGAAAATTATTCAAAAAGACAGGATCTCTATCTTTTTACTTCCAGCGGAGTAGCTTGAAGTCTGCTTGAACTGAAATTCCCCTATAACGAGTTAGCAGACGTCCTTCCAGGGAACCTTCCGATGATCGATGAATGTCACGACCCCACAATAGTTAGGGAATTTTAAAATTGCAGACGACGCCGAACTACCAATCCACCTTCTGATCTCGTAAACAAAGATTAACTTCGATCGAAATCGTGTTCCTCTGACGACCTAGCCATTAGAGGTTAACCAAAGAGTAGTCGAGTAAAGAGTAAAAGAGCTTGAGCTCGTTTGACTTTTAAATAAGTGCACACGACAAGTCGCAGTTAAATAGTACTTCGCTGTACAAGCATGTGCTACGTATTTGTATAATGACCGATTGACTGTTGTTAACACATCCTCATACTAGCGTCAAGATACTCATAGTAAATTTAAAATGATTCAGGACTCGTATAATATGGTATAAGTTCATACGTTATTTATTAGGAGTTAAATTAAGGCATTATTCTCAACTGCCTCAAATGAAAAATCGATTTAACTTTAAGGGACCGCCCATAAACTACATTTTCAATTTGAGCAAGGCCTAAAATATAAAAAAATTTAAACTGCACGCTGTACTAGGCACACCCCCCCCCCTCCCGTAAACGAGGTATAATCTTGAATAATATATACGAATAGAGGTAATAACTAAATAATTTTTATGATAAATTTCAAAATACAATACAATTTTTAACTTTAACTATGAGAATTGTCAATATTTGTGGAAGTGTACAGCAAAATATTACATTAAAATGTAAATTATAGAATGGAGAAGAACTCAAAGTCTACCATTTAAAATGGAATTGATTTATAATAATTGGCCATATTCGTATTTTAACAATACACTGGAACTTGGAAGTAAGGAGTCCGACTTAGCGGGGTTCCTAGAACGTCATGCCTCAAAATCTAACAGAAATCGTTAGCGTGAAGGCCATCAAGTTCCAGTGTAACTAAAATATAACCATTTTTCAACACTTTTGAAATGTTATTAAATTTTCATGGTTTAATTTTTAAAACTATATTTTACCAGATAAGATTTATTTTTCATCAGACTTTTCAGAATTTGTGACCTTTTTACAATTTAGAATTGTAGTATTTCAATTTTGTCTATCCTCTAATGCCTAGTAAGTGATGAGTCAATGAGTGATTCGAGATTCAGAGATTCGAGAAAAAATTTAGCTGGCTTTTCCCAAATTGAAGCATCCTCTAAAAAGAAAAAGATTTGTAGACATAGGGAAAATAAAGCTGAATGCAACGAAGTAGTTAGCTATTCCGAAAGGTGACTTTCAGGAGTTTTTCCGAAATTGAAGAAAAAGTTTGTAACTTCCAAAGGGGAGTACTCTGAAGGAGATATTATTAGCCTTTTTTCCGCTTTTTCGTTTTTTCGCTAAATGCGAACTGAATTAATAGAACCCAATAAGAAAATCCAACTATTTGT
>CAKNWT010197089.1:0-14328 GCA_932066315.1 Andricus coriarius
GGGCAGTGTCATCGCTGCAGTGTCCAATGAGGCAGCAAGATTTTTCCCTTACAAGATTTTTAGTTTTGGTTCGGGTAGTGTTTCTAGGTGGGTACACGCTGCACCTTGGCTTGCCAGAACCCACCCATTGCGTATCAGTGCGAATGGGTGGGTCCCTTCAAGCCATGGTTGTCGTGTACCTATTTTTTACCAGTGTGGGCTCACCACACCCACGACTGGTTCCTATCGGCTGTCCACGACTGCTTATTCTTGTATTCGCAGTTAACCTGAGGGGCTGTTCAGCCTTACGGGCCGTTCCTCTATCCGCAACCTGAGGACGCGCTACGTAGTGAACAATAGCACCAAAAAAATGAAATTTAAACAAGTGAAAGCCAAACGCACATTATTATTTCCTACATAATTATTCAGAGTATCTACCAGGAGGATGATTTTATATTCTGGTCAAATTTTCATTTTCCTAGTCTGGTAATTATATTTATTTATGAAAGTGCCCTGTTCTGTGTCAAAATAATAGTTACTTTCGAAAATTCGTTTTTTCAAATCAGAATCAGAATTATTTTCGACAATTTCTCATTCCAAATTAGAATAAAAATTCTTTTCTTAAATTGCCCACTCCAAGTTATAATTGTAATTCTTTCGAGAAATTTCTTACATTTTCAACCAGAGTTGATTTTTCAACAAAATAATTAAAGTGCCAACAAAGTAGTTTAATTTTTAACCAAATAAATCAAGCTTCAACACACAAAGATGAACTTTCAGCAAAATAATTATTTACATTTTTAACTAAGAAAAAAAGAAATTTCACACAAAGAGGTGAATTTTCAACTAAAAAATTAACTTTCTTCCAAAAAAGATGTAGGCGAATAAAAGAAGTTTTCTTTTGAAGTATATTTTTTTGATAAACATCAATTTTGTTTACTTTTATTTGTTATTATGCAATGAATTAAGAGAAAAATGTGATTTTTTTTAATATCGACCCCCAAATTAAACTTCCTAAATTATATGGATTCCATTGTTCATAATTATATTTCTTTACTGTGTATGATAATTGTAAAATATTCCTTGTCTCCAATGTGAGGCAAGAAAATTTTATTTTCATCAATTCCACAGTCTACAAAAGTGTATTAGAATATATTTGTATATTCAGATGCAATTTACAACTCTGTAACCTTTAATTTTATAAAATAAAATTTTGAATGTATTCAATTATAAAAAATATATGTTCATTAGAAATATTTATTATTTTCAGGTTTTATATGAGCAATACCATTTTTGAGGTTGTAAGAATTTTCTCCGCCTGGAATACATTTTCTGAATTTTTCTCGTGAATGAAGCCAGATAATATAAAACATCAAGAGACAATTTTTATCAAAAATTTCTAGTTCTTTTAACTTTGATGTTACAATTTGCTTGTATCTTTCACTGTTTTTTAGCAAAATGCGAGCATTTAATTTTATAAGAAACGAAAATTCTCTTGTCCATATATTTTGTTATTAGTTTGGAAACAATGTGTTGGACAGGAGAGTTTGAAATAACACCTTTCTTGTTTCCAAAATTTTTATATGAATGTTTTAAATAATTTATTGAAAAAATACTACCATATTTAATTAGTTGTGTAAAAAAAACATTTTAAACAAAATTCTTCTTCAGTATTAAAATTGTATTTATAAATGAAAAATTTATACATAGAGTATGTAAGAAGTGAATAGAAGTACCACCTTTGATGAAAATTGTGAAAATACAAAAGCGTAGTACCTCTGGTGAGCGCGCCAGAAAGTTTCAAAATTCAAAATAGAAAAAAAGGTTATTAATTTAAACTTAATTTGTAATAATTGTGAATATGCCGTCTTTCATTTTGTAACTTAACACAAATGCAAAAATATTTTTTTATAAAAAATGATGCGAGAAATTTCCGTTTATAAGCGATATTTTTTGTCGCTAGTATTTTAATTATTTTAATTGTTATTTTAATTACTGTATGTAACTAAAATTGAAAAAAATGGTTATTATTTCAAGCATGTTGCGAAAGTTCAGTTTTATTATTACCAATTTCACAATCTATCTTATGTTCCGCTATTCGTGTCTTTAGTCTCCTACACGTTTCTCCAGTATAAACTTTATTACAACAATTGCAATTAATCATGTAAACTACATAAGATAAATTTTCTTTTGCATTCTTGCCTTTTGTATTGATAAATCAATTTTCTAATTTGTGGCTATATTTAAAATGAACATTAATATTAAAATTGTTAAGAGAACCTCTAATTCTGTTAGGTAATGCATGATTGTAGGGAAGAGTTTACATTTTGTCATTTATATTGTGATATCTAACCATTTTTGGTTTTTATTATCATTTAAGCAATTATGTATTTCATAAATTCTTTCTTTTATGACACTCTCAATTATATATACACTATGAATCCATAATGTTGTTTGTATATCTGACAGTTGTTTCTGTCATAAAAGATATCATAATGCTCATTCCACGTAGTCTGGAGACATTGGCCATTTTGACAACTTTGTAGGTTTTCTGGTTGATAATAACGATGAGTAATCTGATAATGATTAGCATATATAGCAGTGAATATGTCTAATTTTCATCCTTCATCGCCAAAGAAATCTACCTAAAAAGATGAAGATCCTTATCAGCAAGCTGCTCCTTATAATCGCGCTTTTTCTGCAGTTTTTTGGTAAGTCTACTCAATACAATATAAATCTCAATGCAGATATGAAATATGGCATATATTCCCAAATAAAAAATGTAAAATTATTAAGCTAATGTTCAAAATAGGCTATTATTAGGGCCTTTTTGAGTAACATATGCTAGATTAAAAGACCGTTTGATTTTCGATTTGCTAAATTTTGCAGTTTTTCTTAAGCTTTTTAACTTTTTTTATCCCATGCTCTTAACATTTTCGATACATGATATTATTTTGATCCTAAAGCTTTTGATAATTATTTATTATCATTCGACTGATTGAATTCATCGAATCCTTTGAATTTTTTCAAAAATTTACCTGCAATCTTTGTGAAATAATTGAAGTCTTTCTGAAATCTATTTAGTGTTTGCAAAATATTTGGAATCTTTGTTCATTCTTTTAAAGCTATCCGAAATCTTAGCGAAACATTTGAAATCTCTGAAATCTTTGAAATATTTAGGAAATCAATAAAATCTTTTTGATAGCTTTGCAAATCCTTGCGAAAATTCAAAATATTTTTGAAATATTTGGTAATATTTGTGAAATTATTGAAATCTTTTTGCAATCTTTGAAATTTATTTGAAGTCCTTGCGAAATATTTGAAATCCTTGGGAAATCAATTAAATCTTTGGAAATCTTTGCGTAATATTTAAAATAGTTTGAAAATATCGGATAATGTTTGTGAAATTATTGAAATCTTTGTGTAATCTTTTGGAAGCCATTGAAATCTTTGTGCAACCTTTGAAATCTATCCGAAATCTTTGCGAATTATTTAAAATGTTTGTGAAATCATTGAAGTCTTTGTGAAATCTTTTTAATCTTTGCAAAATATTTGGAATCTTTGTAAAATCTTTTAAATCTACCGAAATCTTAGCGAAACATTTGAAATCTTTGAAGTCTTTTAAATATTTAGGAAATCAAATAAATCTTGTTGATAGCTTTGAAAATCTTTGCGAAAAATTCAAAATATTGTTGAAATATTTGGTAATATTTTTGAAATTATTGAAATCATTGTGAAATTTTTTTAATCTGTCCGAAATCTTTGCAAAATATTTAAAATCTTTTTGAAATATTTGGTAATATTTGTGAAATTATTGAAATCTCTCTGCAATCTTTGAAATATATTTGTAATCTTTGCGAAATATTTGAAGTCTTTGGGAAATCATTCAAATCTTTGTGAAATCTTTCTGAAATCTTTGGAAATCTTTGCGTAATATTTGAAATATTTTTGAAATATCAGATAATATCTGTGAAATTATTGAAATCTTTGTGTAATTTTTTGCAAGCCATTCAAATCTCTGCGCAATCTTTGAAATCTATCTGAAATCTTTGCAAAATATTTGAAATCTTTCTGAAATCTTTGGGAAATCATTGAATTCTTTGTCAAATCTTTTTAGTCTTTGGGAAATATTTGGAATCGTTGTGAAATCTTTTAAAAATCATTGTAATCTTATTGAAGTATGTATGTGGAAAAATTTGCGAAAAATGGGAAATCCTTTTCAAACATTTGGAATATTTTTTGAATATCTAGTTATATTTGTGAAATTATGGAAATCTTTGGAAAATCATTTGAATCTTTGTGCACTCTTTTAAATATATATGAAATATTTTGGATCTTTGTGAAATCTTTGAAATTTTTAGAAAATCATCGAAATATTTGTGAAATCTTTCTGATATCTTTGGAAATCTTTCCGAAATCTTTGAAATATTTCTGAAATATTTGGTACTGTATGTGAAATTATTGAAATCATTGAAATCTTTGTGCAATCTTTGAAATCTATTTGAAATCTTCGAGATCTTTGGGAAATCATTAAAATCTTTGCAAGATCTATCTGAAATCTTTGAGAATGTTTGCGGAATATCTGATAATGTTTGTGATATTATTGAAATCTTTTGGAAGCCATTGAAATCTTTGCGCAATCTTTGAAATCTATCTGAAATTTTTGCGAAATATTTAAGGTCTTTGTGAAATCTCTGGGAAATCATTAAAGTCTTTATGAAATCTTTTAAATCTACCGAAATCTATGCGAAATTTTTTTAATTTTTGGGAAATCGTTCAAGTCTTTGTGAAATCTGTGGAAATCTTCGCGAAATATTACAAATATTTCTGAAACATTTGGGAATATTTGAGAAATTTGTGAAATCTTTGGAAAATAATTGAAATCTTTGTAAAATCTTACATTGTGTTCTAAATTTTTAATTGGTGATAAACTTTGAAATGAACTCCCCTAAGGTTATTGAAATAAAATATAAAATAGAATTCATATATATGATACATATTTATACATTTTTATATTTCTGAATTCCTCATGAAAAATGGAGTTGAAGATAATATAAATGTTTATTGTAAGGTTAATAATTAATGAGTAATTAACAATTAAAGCTTAGGCAATCGGAAGCATGCGTTAGATGGAAGACAGTCCATGTGTCACTGATGAGGGTGTGTGCGCAAAAGATTAATTTCAAATTTGCAGGAGGTTGTAAATATCAATGGTGCAACTTCACACGGCAACTGAAACACGAAATTCTTAGAAAATATCTTTGCCTTTAGAAAACACGTTGAATTATTTTAAGTTGCTTCCAGTATTTCTAATTCTGTAGAATTCAAACGAAGTCTTATAATTCACTTGTGCTCCTTTAAATTCTTCTGAAGTTTTTTGTAATTCTCTTCAAACCTTTACAGTATACCTTAAAGTATTTGTAATTTCTTCAATTCTTTTGCATTCTCTAAATTTCAAATTCTCTAAAATATTCTGAATTCTATGAATTCTTCTTTATTCTGTGAATTCTTCCGCTATTCTCTGATTTCTTCCGAATTCTCTAAATTCTTCCAAATTCTTAAAATTTTCTGATTTATTCTGAATTCTCTGAAATGTTTTGAAATTTTCTGAACTCTCCAAACTGGTTTGAATTTGCTGGATTCACGGTACTACTGAATTTTTTAAAACATTTTTCAATTATCTTGAAATCATTAGAATACACGTTGAATTACTTTAACTTTCTTTGAATGTTTTGAATTCTGTTGAATTCAAACGAATTCTTCAGAAATAAATTTTTTTTAATTTTCTTGAAATCTTTACCATACACCATGAATTGTTCTAACTTTCTTCAAGTCTTTTGTATTCTTTGAACTCTCCTGAATTAACCTAAATTCTCTTATAATTTTAAAATTTCTGAATTATTTACAATTTTCTGAAATATTTTGAATTCTTTTGGATAGTCTTGTTTTCATTATTTAAATTCGTTTGAAATTTTCTGAATTATTTAACTTTTCTAAATTTTTTAATTCTTACGAGACCACTGAATTCTTTTAATGATTTTTAATTATCTTCAAATTGTTAGATTACATTTCAAGTTACTTTGAACTTCTTCAGCTTTTTGAATTTTCTGAATTCTCTTAAAATCTTTAGAATACACGTAGAATTATTTTAACTTCCATCGAGCATGTTGCATTCTGTAGAATTGAAACGAATTCCTAGAATTCACATGTACTCCTTAGACTTCTTTTAAAGTTTTTTTGAACTCTCTTAAAGCCTTTACAATACATCATTAATTACGTTGAATTTCTACCATTCTTTCGTATTATCTGCATTCTCCTGAATTCTTTTGAATTTTCTGAAATATTTTGTATTCAAATAGTTTTCTGAATTATTTTTTAGTTTTCTGAATTCTTTGGATATCTTCAGAAGACGGGTTGAATTATTCTGAATTCCTTCAAGTGTTTTGAATTGTGTAGAATTCTGTAGAATTCTACAGGATTTAAAACATTCGGAGAAAGCTAAAATAATTCAACGTGTATTCTAAAGATTTCAAGTGAGTTGAAAATATTCAAATGAAGGAGTTCAAAATAAATCAAGGTGTAATATAATGATTTCAAGATAATTATAAAGTATTTTTAAAACATTCAGTGATATCGCGAGAATTCGACGAATTCAGCGATTTCACAAGAATTCACAGAATTCAAAAAAACTTCAGACAATTCAAACAAATTTAGATACTACAAAAGAATTCATAAAAATTAAAATATAACACAAAATTCAAAAGAATTCAGACAATTCAAAAATTAACAGAGAATCCAGAATAATTCAGGAGAGTTCATAGAATACAAAAGAATTGCAGGAATTTAGATCAATCCATGGTGTTTTATAAAGATTTCAAGAGAATTGTGAAAAAAAAACTTTTAAATTTCTATAGAATTAGTTTGAATTCTATAGGGTCAAAAATATTCAAAGAAAGTTAAAATACTTCAAGGTGTATTCTAATGATTTCAAGATAATTAAAAAAACATAAAAAATGGAGTGATATCGTGAATTCAACCAATTCAAAACAGTTTAGAGAGTTCTAAAATTGTTAAAACAATTCAGAAAATTCAAAGAATTTGGAAGAATTCAGAGAATTCAGATGAATTCAGAGAATAGCGGAAGAATTCATAGAATTAGAAAGAATTCAAAGAATTAAGAAGAATTGAGAGAGTTCAGAAGAATTCACAAAGTGCAAAAGAATTCACAAACTTCAAAAGCATTCACAGAATTCAAAAGGAATTATACAATTTCGAAAAAATTTAGAGAATACAAAAGAATTCATAGAATTCAAAAGAATTCGGAGAATTTGAAAGAGTTTAGAGAATTGAGTGAATTCAGACAATTGAGAAGAAATCAGAAAATTCAGAGAATTGAGTAGATTTCAGAGAATACAAAAGACTTGAAGAAATTCTAAATAATTTAAGGTATACTGTAAAGGTTTTAAGAGAATTGCAAAAAAATTCAAAAGAATTCAAAGAAGCACAAGTGAATTCTAAGAATTCGTTTGAATTCTACAGAATTAGAGATATTTGAAGGAAGTTAAAATAATTTAAAGTGTATTCTAAAGTAAAATATATTTTCTAAGAATCTCGTCTCTCAGTTGCCGTGTGAAGTTGCACCATTGATATTCACAACCACCTGCAAATTTACGATTACTCTTTTGCGCACACACCCTCATCAGTGCCACATGGACTGTCCATCTAACGCATGCTTCCATAATCTTTAATTGTTGATTACTGATGTATTTATAACTTTACAACAAATTTTTATTGTTATTTTCAACTCCATTTTTCACTTGGAATTCAAAAATTTAAAAATTTACCTTGAGTACTGGGACACCCTGTATTTATTTTTTATTTATTTATTTTGGTATTAATATTATTATTTATATTATATTTATTCGGATAACTTTTGAAAACGACTGAAACTAATAATCAACAGGGTTAAATATTTTATATTTAGTTTTTTTTTCAAAAATTGCTTCAAAGTGTATCCAACAAGTTTTTGGTCTGGAACCGCTTCATATTAATTTATCATACTATAATATGAAAGGATATTTTAAAAGGCAACCATATTAAATTCAATATGAGATGCCTTAACTTCGTGAAATTTGAAGTCGAAATATACTTTTGAACTTTCGAGCAAGAGAGCCGAATTTAAAAAAAAATTGTTAAACTTTTAAGCAAATAGTTGAATTTCAAAAAGAAAAAACTTTGAAAAGACATTTGATTTTTTAATGAGAAAGTTAATTGTAAACTTAAAATTATGAATTTTTGACAAAAAATATGACTTTTCAACCATAACAGATGATTTTTCAATCCAGAAGGACGAATATTCAATAAAACATTTTTATTCAGTACCATTTTTATGAAAAATTAATTTTTCAACTAATAAATGTAAATTTTTAACCAAGAAAGATGACTTGTCTACCATAAAAGATGAATTTTCAATTAAAAAGGACTAATTTTCAACGAAACAGTTTGAATTCTCTGCAGGATAATAAGAACTTCGACGACATTTTTTTAACTACATTTTCAAATTTTCGAGCAACAAAATGTCAGAAAAGTAGTTTAATTTATCAAAAAAATAGGAATTTTCAACAAAAAGGTTGAATCCTCAACTGAAGCAAATAAATTTTCAACCAAACTGTTGCATTTTTCACAAAAAATGATTAAGTTTCTACCAAGAAGATTAATTTTCTACAAAAGAAATCGAATTTTGAACAAATTGGTTTACATTCAATCAAGTAGTTGAATTTTCAGCTAAAAATGATGATTTCCTATGGGAAAATATAATAGTTTATATTTTAGCTGAGAAAGATTTTAATGTATATAAAAAATAGTTGAATTCAACCAACATATACGACTTTTCAACAGATTCGTTAAATTTGCAATAAACGCAGTCAACATTCAACTAAAATGAATTTGAACACAAGTGATTAACACTTAACTAAATAATTGACCTTCCAACAAATTAATTAAATTTTAATCTAAATAGTAGAAGTTTGAATCAAACGAGATAAATTCAGATCCAAACATAGATTGATAGACTTTACAACCAAGAAGAATGAACTTTTAACCGAAAATAGTTGGATTTCCACATCATGTGCTAATTAGTTAATTTCGTATTTATGCGGAAACATAAAAAGTGAAAATTTTTTGAAAGCCAGGAAAAAAATGGATAAAATCGTTAAAATTTATAATCAAAGAAAGAACTAAACTAATTGATTGATGTTTCAATTGATTGATGGCTTAATAGGCTACGAAATCATTTTTGTAGGATCATGTGACCTACTTTACTAATTTTCGCAAGTTTTTGTTTCATTTTCAGTGTTTCAATTTAAAATTGTGTTCAATTTTGATAATGATATTGTTAATCTTTTTAAAATTAGAAATCTACCTTTTTTTACAGAATTAAATGCTACGGGAAATCAGGAGGCAGGTTTATCATCCCAACAATATCTACGGGGGAAACCAAAATTCGTACAAATAGATCCTGCTGACGGTGAACCAGATAAAAAAGTCAAGTTTGGGGAAATTGAGGTTCTACTGTGGCTAGATAGTGCTCGAACTTTTGTGAAGAAAGCTTTCCATAAGGACTGTTATATTCCTGCAGGAATATTTTATAGAAATAACGATTTTTTAATCCGAACTATTCACCTCGATGGATTCAGATTGGTAGCATATAAAGCTAAAAATAATGAACTTATAGGAATTCGAGGACCGAAACAACGAGGTAAATGAATTTGCTTCATCACCCATATAGGTGTTTGTTAAAATTATTTAACTATTATCTAACACTAATTGAAAATTGGGCAGAAATTAAAAGATGTTTGAGAAAACCGCGAATTTCTATCTTTATTCAAAGAAAAAATTGCTAAGAACAATAATATATTGTTTAGATAACAAAACCCTTTTCTTCAGTTTTCGTCTTTTTTTATTGTGGGAAATTCGTGTTTTACTTTGTGCCAGAAGTGATCTTGGTTTAGCCTTACATAGGATTCGTTGGGTGCTGACTATAGCTACATTTGCCTTTGCTATTCGCTGAATGGCACTTTCCCTAAATACACCAGTACTCTTAAAGACTACTCCCAAGTAACAGTATTGTTTTACGATTTATATCTCTTTCTCTCCCAAAGTGAATTTCTCGAAGATTTTGTTATTCGGGCTATTATGAAAAGGTAAAATTTTTGTCTTCGAAGCATTAATCTCAAGATCGTTTTCTTCACAGTATTTCGCTAGAATATTCAATTTCATCTGGACGTCTCTGGGAGATGCAGCCAAAATGACTAAATCATCAGCAAAGGCCAATAGTAATACTTCGAGCATCTCACCTAAACCCACCCCTGAGACCCCATGCTCCCTGAAAAATGTTTCCATGTCACTTGTAAGAAGCAAGTAAAGTATAGGACTCATAATTTCAGCCTGCGGCTTTCCCATGCTAATGTTAATAGGATTAGAATTAACTCCGTCAATATCGTAATACATGAACATTTTTTGATAGAGATATATAATTACTCTCAGTAGTTTGCTATTTAGACCTAGAACTTGGAGCTTCTTCTAGAGGATTTGGTGATTTACTGCCGGAAATGCCTGTTTAAAATCAACAAATATAGCAAACAGTGTCCCACCTTTCTTTCTAATTACCGAATGGGTCGCTGTTTTTAATATAAATATGTTATCTTTGCAACTTCTTTCCTTTCTAAACCCAGCTTGACCTTCAGGGATTAAACCTTTGATTTCAGCAAAGACCTGAATTCTATTCGCTAAAATACGAGTAAAAATGTTCATCCAATTATTTAAAAGTGATATTGGTCTATAATTAGCAGGGTCGTTTTTGTCTCCCTTTTTATGGAATACAATCGTTTTTGTTTTCTCTCGTCCTTCCGGAATTTCTCCCGTCTCTAAAATATTATTAAATAATTTCAACATTGAACTCAGGACATTGAAGGGAACAAACTTATAAAATTCATTGGTTATCCGATCGGGCCCTGGGGCTTTACAATTTTTAGCCTTACCTAAACTTTTAATCAGTTCGACGAATTCTATCTTGCTATCCAGCTCAGGAATATACCATCCGACCAGCAAATTAAATTGATGTACTTTTGGATTCGCAAAGTTTTTAATATAATAATTTTCCTAAACTTGAATAGGAATCGGACAATTTGAAAATTTTGTATTTACGAATTTCTTTATTGTCATCCAGAATTATTTTGGATCTTTCATATTTATTAATGCAGAACAAAACCCCGAACTAGATACAGCCACTTTGATAGCTATTTCCAGATTTGAATTTAGTTGTTCTATCGATCCACTATAGATCTGAATTATTTTAGAGTTCTCCAAATGTTTTCCATGTGATTCCTCTTCCTCTGCATTCCATTTATAAATTTCTTGTAATTCAGGATTATTTTCTTTATTTTATTTGCATTCAAATGTGTGGTATAATTTAACTCGATTGTGCTCAGAAAGTGATCTGTACCTGCAGCTAGCCCAATTATTTTACTAATCATTATATATTTAATGCAAGCCAATTTAATCCAAATCAGATCAATAGTGCTCTTGCCCCGATTATTATTTGTAAAGGTGAAATTCGCTGGTGTGTTATCAGGAGACCTACCATTTGAAATCGTGAAACCTTCAGATTCCATAAGACTCGTTAACAATCTACCTCTATAATTTATTTTCGTGCCTTTACTTTCTCTATCTCCTGACATAATAGATCCCTCCAGTAACGCCGCATCAATCTGATTCAAATTTCCCACCCTAGAATTAAAATCTTCTCCGATTATGCATATCACAGTTTATACTGCATAGGATCTCTCCTAACATATCCATAACCATATCCGAGTCTAAATTAGGTGTAAAATATACTACCCCTGCTACAAACGTTTGACTCCTACTTCCTAGTTTGTTAAAAATCCACATGTTTGTAAGTTCCATGATATTTAGCAACGAAATTTCTTTTTTGATAAAAATTAATATACCTCCGCTTGCCCTTCGTACGCCGTGATCTTTCACTGCGACGCGCTGCACCATTTGATAATCTGCTAAGAAATTTGGAGGTATTTCCAGGCTTTCCCATAGCCAGGTTTCGCTTAATTCTAATATTGCATAGCTCAGAAGATGAGCTTGTTATTTACGGTCCAAGTTTATTTAATTTCCAAATCCTCCGATATGCCAGAATAGAATTTTAAATGGGGTAGAAGTCCTATGCCGAGCTTTGTTTATTGGTGGAAAATGTTGACAAGTTGTTTGGTTTTTCTGTCTTATCTTCTTTTGATCCTGTTTTCGTTCGAAAAAGAAATTTCTCCACATTTTGACCTTTAACTTTATCCTTCCTCTTTTTGTATTTCCTTTTTTGTTGTGTGATGTCCCGCTCAGGGGTGTCTTCTTCTTCGCTTCGATCCATGTTATCATCGCTAGTTCGACTTCTCTTTTTCGACGAGCGTGCTTCTTTGAGGAAATATTTAACTTCATTCAGATCGCAGCGCTTTCCCTCAATCATCATGAAATCATCCCTTAATTGAACATTTATTTCCAGATATTTTAATTCTTTAAATAATGGAACAAATTGTTTCCTGTTTGCCAGCGTGGTTTTGTCGTAGTCTTTTTCGATGGAAACTCTGGTACCTTTGAACATATGCTCTTTCTTCTTAGAATCTCGGCCTTTTTCCTGTACGTAGCTAGAAAAAGCAGAACTGACGTGTTACGGCTATCATTGCTGTAATTTTTCATTTTTCTTGCAAAACTGATATCTGACGGCCCGAACTCAACCTCCAGTGAGCTTTTGATAAAATGAATGAAAAGATCCTCTAAACCATTTTCTTGCTCATTGATCTCCAATCCAAAAAGAAGAATATTATTCTTTTTATTTAGTCTTTCTATCTTTTGTTGGTCTAGTTCTATTTGCGTCTTCAAATCATCATTTGTTTTCTTTCACAGTTTCTTTTATATTCTTTGAGTACCCTTCTGAAATATTGTTTTTCCAAGTATCCAATAGTTTCTCAAATTGAGAAACTGACATCTTTTCCAGAGTTGTGGTATTTCCTTCGTGATCGCCCATTGTTGGAATTGTGTCTGTTTCAAAAACATGCCAAGATGGCTCCCCCAAATTTTATAATTCGGAAATTGTTATGTGTCGGAATTTTCAATTGTTGAATATTTTATAAAGTTTATAATTTGCTTGAGTATTATCTGTTATCGGAGATTATCAAAATTGGTTAATACCATAAGATGTCGGAATTTTTAAATTGTCATTAGTGTTATAATTTCGGGATGTGTCTATTTAAAATATATTCTTTTTCAACAAATTGCAGAATACTGGGAATTTCATTTCCTGTGAGTTTTCAGCAGTAACCCAAAATAGTAAATTCTCATCTTTAGAAAATTGTTTACACTGGAGTATTACTCTCTAAATCCGAATTCGTAGAAATTTTACTAATGCAATTAGTAGCATTGTATCTGACTGTTATATTAGTAATTTGATCAGTTTTATCTCAATGAAATGGTAAGATTTATGTTACTAAATGAATTTTTGTTTGAAGCGCGAGAATTCTAATTCAGCTTATTTAATTTTTCAAGTGAAAATTTAACTATTATGTTTGATAATTGATCGTTTATATTGGAAAATTTAATTATTCATCTCTTTGTTTGAAAATTCAACAGCTTGCTTGCAATAGTTTCTCTCCCTTGACGGCTGAAAAATCTTTTTAAGTTGAAAATTAAACTCATGTCGAAGAGTAGGTTTTTATTTTGTTAAATTCAACTGTTTCTGATTAAAAATTAATTTTTCGGTTGGGATGATAACTACTTGATTTTTCATTTAGAATTCTTCTTTTTTGGAATACAAATTTAATTTTGTAAATTGGCATATAAACTCTTTTGTTAAACATTAATTTTTGTTGCTTCAAGATTCATCATTTCAATTGAAAATTTATCTCTTTGGTTGAAAAGTGAGCTATTTTGCTGAAAATTCGTTCTTTTTTAACAGAAAATTAATTTTTTTTAAACTGAAAATGTAATTATTCTAATTGAATATTCTAACATTGTAGTTGAAAATTTATCTCTCTAGTTGAACATATCAAAAAATTTAAAATTGAACAGTACAATTTGATGTTGTAAAATTAATATTTTTAGTTGAAAATTCATGTATTTTTTTTTTCAATTGTCTTTTTTGGTAGAAAATTAATCTTTTTGTATAAAAATTAATTTTCTTGTTTGGAAATTCATCATTTGTGTCGAAAATTCAAGTATTCCAGTTAAAAATGTACAATATAAGAAAAATTTCATTTTTATGGCGAAAACTGATATTTTTTGTTAAAAAAT
>CAKNWT010197092.1:0-15576 GCA_932066315.1 Andricus coriarius
CATTGGCTACAATATAAGCTGTATTCAGAACAATTCGGTTATGAAGATACTGGAGATTCAGAAGTCCGCGTCCGCCTTGACGGCGTGAAATGTATAATCGCGGAACTGACGAATTGATATGCAAGCTTTTATGCATATGCATGATCTTACGTGTGGTGACATCAAGGGCCTTAAGTTCGTTCTTCGTCCATTGAACCACCCCAAACGAGTAGAGTAGAACCGGGACGGCAAGCATGTTAGTCGCAGATATCTTGTACAACGCTGACAGATTGGAAGACCAAATCTGTCGTAGAAGATGCTTGTATTTGCTTCGGAGAGACTCCTTCACTGATGTTACGTCCTGAATGTGGCTTTGAAGCACGCCCAGGTATGTATAGGTCTCTCCAGTGTAAAGATGTCTGATAACACCCATATCCACAAGCTCAGGGTCCCCGGGAACGCCAACAATCTTTCCGTCCTTCAGATGAATTTTGGCACATTTATCCAATCCAAAGTCCATCCCAATCTCTCCTGTGTACTTCGCGACAATATTTATGGCCGTTTGAAGTTTGCGTCTACCAGAGGCATAGAGCTTCAGGTCATCCATATAAAATACATGAGTGACCTTATGCTCGCGCTGGTTAGTGTCGCCAAAGAGGTATCCAGTAGAATTACGTAGTGCGAGAGATAGTGGCAGAAGTGTGATGCAAAAAAGCAAAGGGCTCATGGTATCGCCCTGAAAGACGCCCCTCTGGAAGGTGACGTTGTTTGTTGTCACACGATAATTTCCAGATGAGATAGTGAATCTAGTTTTTCAAAGAGGCATTAATCTCTCTATGCATCTCACTATGTATGGACGCACCTTCAAGCTTTCCAACAGACAGATGATAAGTCTATGAGAGGTTGAATCGAAAGCTTTCCGGTAGTCAATCATTGGCCTGTAATTCTCTGGTTTGGACAAGTTGCCTTTTTTCGGTAGGAGTATCGTGCGTCCTAACACCAGCCACTGCGGAATGGGCGTTTCTGACTTTAAATATGAGGTGAATATGCGGGCCAAATGTTGGAAGTAAACTTCTTCCACCAGAAGTTCTTGATACAATCTGGCCCAGCACCGTAAAAGTTCTTCGTTCCTCTAAGTGCTTTTTTCACCTCTTCGGCAGTGATTGATGGACATTCCTCCTTAGATTTTATGAGGTTGTCGCAAAATTCCTTGAAGCGGATGATATTGCCAGTATTTTCTTTCAACTCCAGTGTTTTCGGGATCTTGTATACCTCTCTTCAAAAAGTCTCTACCTCCTTGGGCTTGGGTGGATTTTTGACAGAAACAGGGTGATCATTGAACAGGCGAGATGGGTCAGCGAGAAACTGTTGATTCTCCCTGATCCATCTCTCCCTCTTCTGTATTCTCCTCCTTGCGTCAGACAACAGCCGTATTTTGTCAGCAAGATGCTGCTTGATTGTCAGCAGCTTTGACTTGTTTAGTGTGTTATTCAAGATCCTCAGTTCTTGGGCGAACTTTCGAACCCTTTCCGTGAAGGGTCTACCGGATGTTATGTAGTCAATCACACATTGAACACGGGACGCATTCTGTCTTGCCCATCCAATCTTCTTGTTCAGTTGATGTAAGCGTCTTTTGGTCTTTTGATCCATCGTAGGTTTGAGCCTTCGATTTGAATCAGCCAAAGCTCTCGCAGCACCATAAACTGAGCAATTGATGGTCCAGAGGTCGGATTCTTGCGAGATTTATCCACGAAGGGAGGCATTCATTTCAGCCAGATCTTGGGGCTTAAGAGGAACTTGCATGTTAATGTTCCTTCTTGTCCTGAAATCGTGATCATCTCTCAGAAGGTGCCTGTTTTCCGCGGTTGGTCTTAATGTCGCTTCCTCATCTTCGGCTGCAGCTTGGTCAAGCAGCGGTTGGGGAAGCGCTCCGCGTACATATCCATTTTGCCCGAGGTAGGCGCGTTGATTTCGTAACGATTGAATCGAAACGTGCTGAAGCTCTGGGTGTTTTTGGCACCACAGAGTATGCATACGCGCCATAAAGTCTCGATGAATGGGGATAATGCTGGCATCGTAGCAGTCTAGCAAGTCATCCTTGAGTTGATTCGTCCACTCAATGTGGGCGTTTTGCCGGTTCGTCGTCGTGTTTGCATCTAAACTATTTTCAGCACCCCGAACTCTAGGATTATCGGCATTGTTCGCCGACCCATTGTCGGGTGCTCTGCGCGTTCGATCGTTTTGAACCGCATTTACAACTTTTGGGTGTTTTGGTGGTGTCATTGTTGTTCCCACGAGCAGCTAGGGAAAGGGTTCGTCCATCCTTGTAGAGCCCCGCGTGCAAGGATAAGGCTGCATACTCTGAGAGGTCGCCCGGTATCCCAGAGTCACCGTTTAAGATACCTCACCCAGGTGCCATTCAGCTTTCGGCACGGTTGTCACGCCTCCGCTTAGGGGTTATTCCTTCGGGACCATTCCTGGACAATTGTCCGCGACTGCTTATTAATTATTGTAACCATATTCAACAGAAACCCTTGGTACAGGGACCCCCTATCCGCAACCCGAGGACGCGTTCGGTGGCTTTGTCATAGGCCCTTCAGTTCTATTCCAAAGGAATCGAAACCGAAACCGAATGGCGACGAGGATGGGATATATATATATATATACCGGGGTATAAGCTATAATCCGCTGTTTGCTCAGAGATGGCGGTAGTGAACATATTTAGCTACAATAGAAACGTCATGTTTTTTTTATGTGAGTTCGACACCTGGCTACATAAATCAGTGCACATATTCAGTTTTTTATACAACAACATAAATTTTTCCTTGAGTAATCATGTCTAGGTTTGTGCCAGTAAAGGAGCATTTGCGGGAAGCTCTACTTTTTTGCTTCAATTTGAAGAAATCGGCTGCTGAATCACACCGAATGCTTGTGAAGGCCTATGGTGTTTCGGATTTTGAGAATCCGAAACGAAGAAAATCGTGGGTCGATCCCGGACAACCATCAACTTCTTTCTCAAGACCTAATCGCTTTGGACGCGAGACGATGCTGTGCGTTTGGTGGGATCAGCAGGGTGTCGTTTACTATGAGCTATTAAAATCTGGTGAAACTGTCGATTCTCACCGCTACCACCAACAACTAATCATATTGCGCCGTGCTTTGCGTGAAAAAAGGCCGGATTATGAAGAAAGACATGAGAAGCTGATTTTTCTTCACGACAACGCCCCATCGCACACGTCAAAAATGGTCCAAAACTACTTGAAAACACTTAACTGGGAGGTGCTACCTCATCCCGCTTATTCACCAGACCTGGCCCCTTCTGATTACCACCTGTTTTCGTCGATGGGTCACGCGCTCGCTGAACAACACTTCGATTCGTACGAAGACGTCGGAAAATGGCTTGACGAGTGGTTTGCATCGAAAGATAAGGACTTTTTTTGGCATGCTATACACAAATTGCCCGAGAGATGGGGAAAATGTATAGCAAGCGAGGGAAAATACTTTGAAGAAAGTTTATTTTATTTTCTGCAAAAAAAAACTACTTTCTTTTGCCTAAAAAACAGCGGATTTAAACTTATACACCCCGTATATATTCAACTCTTATTTAACCCATATACACTTTATATACCATATACACTTTACATGGACCCATATGCATACTACAGATACGTCTGACTTATTGCATTCGCTATTATAAAGTTTGTAATTTTGATATCAGATTTGATTTCGACGACCCCAACAATACAATACAAAATAAAATAGAATTATACATTAAGGTCCACCATATTAGTTCCGCCATTTTGAATTTGTTACTTCTGACGTCAAATTCGAAATCAGTGATTACAAAAACCCCTCTATACCACAAGTTTACAGACAAATGAGTAAAAATGTTGCAAATTTGACCGCCATATTGGATCCGCCATTTTGAGTTTGTAACTTTGTACGTCAAATTCGAAATCAACGACCTCTAAGACTCCCTTATACTAAATTTCATATGAATCCGAAAAAAATATTGAATTTTGCCAGTTTTCAGGGTCTCTCAGCCCACCGTACAGCGCATATAATAAAAGACTTCAGACTGGACATTTTTCATGTTTATAGCACTGTAACTGGAAGACGTTTTTTTTTTTAAATAAACCCTGTATATTCTATGTTATTTAAAAAATACATATTTTTCCTTAGGTTCTGCTTTTTTTGGAGGCTTTGGAGTTGACATTTCATGTTTCTTCCATGGCTTTTTACGTATTCTCAGAGGATTTGTAAAGAGTTATTCAATTTTAAGATTCTGAAAACGTCATATATTTTCGAAGCATCGCATCAATCGCAAATTCGTGATAATTATAGAGGCTTGGGATATGACACTAAAGCAAGGGACAGACATATACGTCTTTCCATGCATATTTAAAAGGTGAAAAATGATCTAGAAACATCGAATAAACCTGAAGCAACATATATATGGAAATCTATTTGATAATCACCCATATACTTATATATGCTTTTATAGGAGTATATAAGTTTTATCACCGACAGTGGTAGCAAAAACGTGTAGTAAACTTACCTCGTTGGCACCACTGAAAAGCGGTTCTCCTGTATGCATTTCTACTAAAATACATCCTAGACTCCACATGTCTATCGCAAGATCATACGGAATTCCCAGTAACACTTCTGGTGATCGATAAAACCTAGATTGTATGTACTGGTATATCTAAAAAAAAGAAAAATAACATTATTTCCATGTGAAAATTGTTCAATTCAAAATCATCTTAACACCAGGGTGACCACTAGAGTGGTTTAAATTTATGCCTGATGAAACTTTTATTTTTATTTCTTGTGAACAATCACCTAATATTTTTGTTTCCCGGAAAAAGCTTCCCTTCAAGTTTGGACCAAATCGGTGTCTCCGGACATTTGAAATCAACATGGGATTTCAATTGGGAAAAGATCAGTCGTTGGAACACTGAGAAAAAGTATCTACTTTTCAGGAAGTTTTTATAAGTTAAGTTTCAGCTCTTCTTAAAAAGTGATCAGGGAATAATTTACACAAAAAAACTTTTAATTCCCCCCCCCCCCCCACCCCCTTGGAGTGTGCCCACCAAATGCCCCTAAATATGCAAAATAGCAGTTTTATGTAAAATTCATGCCGAAGACGACTTTTAAATAACACTTTTTGCATAAATTATGTGTGAACTTGATTTAACGTTATCATCCACGGACTAAGTCAAGTGCCTGATGGGATAAAGAAGTTATGGGTTTGATTAGATGTTTGACATCTCTTGCGACCATGTTGTAGTAAGCACAAAATTAGGTGTATGGTGTAGTTTGGAATTCGTCCTTTACCTGTATTGTCCTTACACAGCGGCCGAGAGTATTGAAGGTAGTAGACCGTAAGCCTACAACATAAATGACAACGTCATAGGTACAACGACCATTTTCATCTGAAAGGTTCGACTTATGATGACGAACGTGAAAGTGATTGTTTGGCAGGGCGGACAGGAGCAGGTGAGCGGTGGCAAACGTCTCAATTTATATAGGTAAGTAACGTGATTAGTAAAAGCGTGAAAACTCGTACACATGTAGGAGATGACGCTAGAAATACCGCCTGTGCATTGTCAGATAATTATCTGGAGCATAAAGTGCTGGCAGGTAGCGCTAAAATCGCCGATAATTAATGTAAAATTTTGTCACAAAATTTGTCAATACATTTTTATGTATTGTTTGTGCATACAGGTAACGATATGCAAAAAGACAGTTGAAAAAATGGAGCAGAATCATATGCCAGACGGTGATAAAGTGCGCGATCCACCCGATAACGTACAGTATTGAAATAAGAAAAATATTGATTTCACGGGTAAAAGTTTTGAACTAAAGTTGGATTACTCCCAGGAATGCATATATCTATAAGTAATACGTTTTTTGATAAAATTTATACATTGAGAGAAAACATCGATTAAAGAAACACCAGAAGAATAAAAAGCTGTTTTTCTTTACAGCAAGTCATTTTTTCGGAAATTTTCAAGAGAGAAAAGATAATCCTTTACAGCTACACTTCAACATTAATGAATATTATATTCAGATTTTTATATTTACCAACTTATACACATGTCTCAGTGCACATACATTCACGTGATATATCCTTAGCAATTATAAATAAGGTATTCTTAAAATTAGTACATCAATAGTGTAAGTCTTGTTTAAAAAATTGGCGTCAGCTACATTGATTTAAAATAATAACTTATTTTGCTATAAACAATAATACACAGAGTCACGCTCAGAGCCTCTAATTATAGTAAAAGCTTGTAATAAAACTGATTATTAAACAACAACAAAATCAATTTTAATTGATTATTGTTTATAGCAAAATAAGTTATTATTTTAAATCAAAGTAGCTGAAGCCAATTTTTTGCACAAGATTTACACTATTGATTTACTAATTTCGGGAACACCTTATTTAGAATTGCACGTCAAAGTATGTGCAATGGAAAATGCGTATAAGTTGGTGTATATAAACGTCTGAATATAATATTCTTTATTAATGCTGAAGAGAAGACCTGTAAACCAGTATCTGTCCTCTCTTGAAAATTTCCCTAAAAATGTCTTGCTGTAAAGAAAAACAGCTTTTTACTTTTCTGGTATTTCTTCAATCGATGTTTTCTCTAAATATATCAATTTTATCAAAAAATCTAATACGTAAGAAAGTATGTATCTCTAGGAGTAGTCCAACTTTTGTTCAAAACTTTTTCCTGTGACATCAATATTTTTCTTATTTCAATACTGTACCTTATCGGGTGGACCGCGCACGTTATTGCTGTCTCATAGGTATTTCTGCTCCACTTTTTTAACTGCCTTTTTGCATACTTTTTTTACTTGAGCGCTACCTGCCAGCACTTTCTGCTCCAGACAATTATCAGGCAATGTAGAGGTGCTATTTCTAACGCCATCTCCTACATGTATATAAATTTTCACGCTTGTACTAATCACGTTACTTACCTATATGAATTGAAACCTAGGCCTGCTCTACACCACTCAGCTGCTCCTATCCACCCTGCCAGACAAGCATCTTTATGTTCGTCATTATAAGTCGAACCGTTCAGGTGAAAATTGTCCTTGTACCTATGACTTTGTCATTTATATTGTGGGATTACCGTATACAGTTTCACGGTAGAGGATAATAATGCCGTCCGAGATGAGGGAAACCGAGCCTAACTCGCTTTCACCTCGTACATTTCCTGATTCCGCCCCGTTCTCCTGGGCCTTTTCCTTGGTTTGATTCGTCACGTTTGAGAGCCACTGCCATCTATGAACATAAAACCGGCTCCCAGCAGAACCGCGGTAAATCACACCTATGGAACGTCTCACGACCCACGACCGTGAGATGGATCGCCACAGGGCACGACGGAATCACAATGACAGGCCGGCGAAACCCTCGTGCATCTTAAGGGCACGAAGCGACCCAAAGATGACAGCTTTATGCATCCATCTCCCAAGTGCCTTAGTATGTTTTTGGCACGCGGATATGGCTTTGAGGTTACGAATCAGTGATATTTTCGCCCCTCCGAGAGTACCTATTACAAGAAAAATTACTTCAATCGAATATTTTGGGTACAGTCATTGCAGCTCCCTTTTAGGGCCTTCGTACTTCTCGTGCTTTCCCTTCTCCTTGGAGGCGATGTTTTAGTCGGCCGAAGCCGAGAATTTGGCGGAAAATTTGGCACTTCTCGTCATGGATAATTGACTTTATCTCCCTCGGAGCGTTCGGCAGGGCAGGGTCGCAGCCAACACCGTAAGAGCGACAAAGATGGTAATAAAACAATTTCAGGGACTTTCCCGGCATGAGAAAATGAAACCCCTCGTACCCGAAGTAAGACCTGATGATCTAAGGAAAACAAAAGTTTGCTCCTTCGACAAGGACTGATCTGTTAAAGCCTCCGTGCATATTCTTGTCGATTAGCTGTTGGCGGAATCCTTTAACTTCTGTTTTGTTTCCTTACCATTTTTAGGAAAGGGTCTTTTCCATTTGCGATTATGTAAGCTGTACCCAGAATGATTCGGTTATGAAGACATTGGAGATCCAGAAGTCCGCGTCCGCCTTGACGGCGTAAGATGTATAATCACGGAACGGAAGAATTGATACACAAGCTCTTATGCATATGCATGATTTTACGCGTGGCACTATCAAGGGCCGTAAGCTCGTTCATCGTCCATTGAACCACCCCAAACGAGTAGAGTAGAACCGGGACGGCAAACATGATAGTCGCAGATACCTTGCTCAACGCCGACAGGTTTTAAGACCAAATCTGTCGAAGAAGAAGCTTGTATCTGCTTCGGAGAGACAACCTCACTGATGTTACGTCCTGAATGCCGCTTCGAGGCACGCCCAGGTATGTATAGGTCTCTCCAATGTCAAGATTTCTAATAACACTTATATCTACAAACTCAGGGTCCCCGGGAACGCCAGTAATCTTTCATCGCTTCAGATTAATCTTGGCACACTTGTCTAATACAAAGTCCACACCAATCTCTTCTGCGTACCCCTTGACGATATTTAACGCAAGTTGAAGTTGGCTTTCACCAGAATCATAGATCTTCAGGTCATCCATATAAAATACATGAGTGACCTTATGCTCGCGATGATTAGTGTCGCCGCAGAGGTACCCAGGAGAATTGCACAGTGCGAGAGATAGTGGCATAAGTGTGATGCAAAAAAGCAGAGGGCTCATGGTGTCGTCCTGAAAGACACCCTTCAGGAAGATGCCGTTCTTCGTTGTCACACGATAATTGCCAGATGAGATAGTAAATCTAATTTTCTAAAGGGGCATCAATCTCTCTATGCATCTCACTTTGTGTGTATGAACCTTCAAGCGATTGAATCGAAAGCTTTTCGGTAGTCAATCGAGACCATCGAAAGGGAGCGCTGATGGGATTCAGCGTCTTTGCAGACACACCTGTCAATTACCATGTTCTCTCGGCAGCCTGCTACACCTTTTTCAAGCCACGTTGTTCGTATATCTTTCTCCACACAGGCTCAATTTTTCGAACAATCATGTCGTTTAGGATAGCTTAAAAGATCTTATACAGCGTCTTCAAACAAGTTATTGGCCTGTAATTCTCTGGGAAGGAAAAGTCGCATTTCTTCGGTAGGAGTATAGCGCATCCTAACACCAGCCAATGCGGAATGGGCGTCTCCGACTTCAAATATGAGGTGAATATGCGGGCCAGATGTTGGTGTTTCGAAGTAAACTTCTTCCACCAAAAGTTCTTGATACCATCTGCTCCTGCAGCAGAAGAGTTCTTCGTACCCCTAAGTGCTTTTTTTACCTCATCGGCAGTGACATTGTAGGGTGCTCTGAGCGTTCGATCGTTTTAAACCGCATCTAAAACTTTTTGGTGGTTTGGTGGTGTCACTGTTGTTCCCACTGTTGTTCGGTAAACAGTGCCGATCACCTTAGAGTTCGGAGTGGACGAATCAAGCCAAGGATGTCCGGATGGGCAGCTATGATGCCAGCATTATTCCTGTTCACGGAGACTTTATGGCGCATATACATACTCTGTGGTACCAGAAACACACAGAGCTTCAGCATGTTTCGAAACAGTCTTTGAACGATATCAAGACCAACCGCGGAAAGCAGGAACCCCCTGAGAGCTGATAGCAATTTTAGGATAAGCAGGAACATTAACATCCAGGTTCTTCCTAAGCCCCAACATTCGGTCCATCAATTGCTCAGTATATAGTGAGTCGAGAGCTTTGGCTAATTCAAATCTAAGGCTGAAATCGACAATGCATAAAAAGACCAAATGACGCTTGCATTAAATGAACAAGAAGATTGGATGGGCAAGACAGAATGCGTCCCGTGTTCAGTGTGTGATTGAGTACATAACATGTAGTAGGCCGTTCATGAAAAGAGTCTAAAAGTTCGCCCACGAACTGAGGATCTACCATCCGCCATTGAAGAAGTCAAAGTTGCTGACAATCAAGTAGCACATTGTTTATAAAATACGGGTGTTATCTGACGCAAGGAGGGTAATATAGAAAAGAGAGAAGTGGGACAGGGAGCATCAATAGTTTCTCGTTGTAAATTTAAAATTACTTTTACATGTGTCTACGAAAATATTATGGAATAAAATATCTGAGTCTTGTTAATTACCAAGAAGGCATTTATGCTAATTAACTTGTTTAAAAAAAAAAACATTTTTTATGTTCACTCACTAATATAAGTGAGCATTCCTAAAAACAATGTACACTGATTTTAAACATTTTGTTAGTTAAATGAAAACACATCAATCCTTTTTCAAAAATTGCCCTACACAAAGCTATTATAAATTTAGTATAGAATTAACATGAACAACAAATTAAAACCGGTGTGGTGTTCACGTGTGGGAAATGAAGGAAATTTGTGATACATAAGTCAGAGTGAATAAGGCGTAAATTCGCCAACAATAACAATGTTTATTTAAAGAATTGAATATTGTGGAAGATTACAGAGATAACAAATCGAGATCGAATCGGAGATGAATTAATATCGACGAGTGCTTAACTGCTGGCCTGGAAAAAAATTATCACCGTTTTTTACATCGTATGTCAATTATACATAAATGTTGTCTGATGCTTTTTTCAGTATAAGAATCTATTAACATTATGCACAACGTAGAAAGGTAAGTTATAGGATTGAAATATAGTTATAAAATCTCAATCCTATTCAGTATCAATAAATTCTGATATGTTTAACTAAATACTATATGTATTAAATATAATATTTAAAAGTAAAGTTAAGCCTACTACGTTATTATGTTTAGGTTTAAGACTTCAAGGTTTAAGTTCGCGTTTACAGTTTTCACGGTCCAAGTACCTGCATATTGTGAGGACACGTAATTTTGAGGCAGGGTATTTGCTCTAAACATTCTGCTTACCATTTTCTTCCAGGAATACAGGAATGAATTCTATGAACTGTAAAAACCTGGAACTGTATTGTGATTGCTCTTTCATAGTGGGCGATTTGTAATAAAATAAATTTTAAAACCAGCTTTTTCAACATATAGACTATAGAGGGTGAGAAGGTAAAAGGAGGTAACTATTTTCTGAGAAAATTCTCAACAATTCAAATACACATCGTGTTGTAAGAATTTTTTTCGAAATCGTATTTTTTCTCTTAGCAATACAGGCCACGGAACTGCTCAAGCTTCAAAAAATAATAAAATAATAACCATACTTCTCTAAAAAAAAATTAACCGTAAAGTGACAATAATTTGGCAAAAAAGTAACCAAAAAGAAAAATTTTCTACCAAAAAAGAGGAAGTTTCCACCAAAATGATGAATCTTAAAAAAAATGTTCAAGAAAGTTATTTTACATAAAAAAAAGAATTCATTAAAAAAAATGATTTTTCAACAAAATAGGTTTTTTCTCAAACAAATTATTGAGTTTTTAAACCAAAAAGACCAATTTTTACAAAACAGGTGAATTTTTAACCAGTAAATATCGACTTTTGACAAAAAAGTTATCTTTTAACCAAATAGTTGAGTTTTCTACTATAAAAGATGAATTTTCAACTAAAATGATGAATCTTCAACAAAAAAATGAAGTTTCAACAAACATAGCTCAGCTTTTAAACGAATTTTCAGCCAATGAAGATAAATTCTCATCGAAAAATATAATCCTTAGTTCAATATTTGAAAAAAAGATTTAAGTTTTTAATAAAGAACTAGCAATTTTAGCTAAATTGCAATTTTTATCAGGATTGATAATAATTCCATTGATAGTCCTTTTTATACATTTTAAAGACGAACTAATTATTATTTTATTGTTACTCTCTAATTTCCCCGGCTCTAAAGGGCCAAATATACTGAAAAATTAGAATTTTTACATTTTTCACAAGTTCCCTAAAAATTTCATTGATCAAAAGTGTCGTCTTTTGAAACTTTCAAAGTAAAAGTTTCAGATTGAAACTTTCAACGGCACATTGCCAAAATGGAGAGTGAAATTACACGCGTTTTTAAATAATACGAATAATGAATTAATTCATTTTTCCATTTCGGGCAAAATATGTAGCCAAAATTAACCTTTTCATAAAATAAGTAACTGTTTAGTAACCGCGGATCAAAAAAGTAACTAAGTATAGTATAGTATGTAAGTATAGTATAGTATATATATTATTATTATACCATTGTATACTGTTGATATAATGTTAGACTTTCAAAAGTATCAGCCAACCAAAACCGTGATATTAAAATCTTCAATAATGTACAATAAAGAAACACTTTGTGAACTTCTCTTTTCAATTGCATTCATTGAAAATAAATGTAAACTTACTGCAATAAAATAATTAAGACTGTAGTTACTATTAAAATTTTATGTTGAAAAGTCAGTCGCCCCCAAGCACCCCAACAGATATTTCGTATCTACGGTTCAGCGTTCGTCACAGAGTAGAGATTCTCGCACACGTTTACCACCACTCCCGCTCTCTAGGAGAAAGAGAGGTGGACACGGAACATATGGTCCCGGAGGGAATTTCCTTGAGTTGGGCATATCTGATCTATACCACCGAGCGAGTCACGCCTACCCTGAAGGGGAAATGGCTTAATGGTATGATAATAATATGATCGATTCTCCTCCTCTATTGGACGCGTGAACTTCACTACTCTTAACGGTGGGGAATCAAATTTCCCTGTCCTAGGAGAAGTTGAGTGCGTATCTGGCCGCGGCAAGGAGGCCTGAGAACTCCCGCGGGTAGCGACGACCTGGAACCCGCAGAGAGGGCGACCCTTGATGAGTAGGAGTTCATGGTTAGTAAGGTGGAAGTATTAGCGTGAATGCGACTAAGCAGCGAATTTCGGGCTCTCCAGACAGATCCCTAGGCCAAGACGTTAACTACCGTGGCGATGGCTGAATGTTACCAGGTTATGGTGACTCATACGGTGTCCTGGGATACCGGGCAACCTCCTAGTGTAAATTGCCTTATACCAGCAAGCGGGGCTCTGTGGGTACGGACCCTTTAGTTCCCTAGCTGCTTGCGCGGATAACATGAATCCCGTAAACACAACTAACAAAAAACAAACACATGAAGGGGGGTCTGCAATAACACCCTCCAGGAATACTTCTTCTTTCGAGAATAGGGAAACCAATGACTGGTTTAAATCACCTTTAAACCAACAAGAGGGCTGTATGGTTCCTAGCACCTCGAGTGGTACGACTGGAAATGGGACTTTAATTTGTCCCATAAACGAGGCTAAAGTTACTGAGGATGCTGGGTCCAAAAAAGGCCCTAGGAAGAAAAATATAGTACTGCTGCCGGAAGGAGTTACCATCGGCAGCAACTTCTGCTGCAAAACGAAACAACACCTCAACCAGGGACCCCCAAACGGCCCTGAATTGATAGCAGCACTCTTATTCAAGACAGGGAGGCTAAAAGGGGCAGGGTTGTTGATCTGGGCGACTCATACAGCCTCGTCCTTCAACGCGACCTGAAATTGGCTATTGTACCTGAGGGATTCTCGCAAGAGAAGCTTAACTCAGAACAAAACAATGGCTATAAAGTCAGCCCTCGAGGCTAGGATCGCCAGGGTACAACCTGATGACATTATCCCGAGGTTTGCGGACTGCCGATTTACAAAACAACTTACTTACCGTCATCTGCTCATATGAAATGTCTAGGACATGGCGCATCGAGGCAGTGGGCGGTTCTAACCCATGGAAAGGTGGGAGAATCAAAGCCATTGAGTCTAAGGACCTTCCCAAGCCTGCCAAGTTTATGGCATGGAGCCATAAAGTGCCCTCGGAACAACAGATGGATAACGCTGATTCTTGAATGAACAACGTAAAATCCTCGGATTTAAAGTTCATCAAAATTACTCTTCACCACTGTAAATCCGCTTTGGCTTCGGTTACAAGGACAAAATGAAGGCTATAAACCAGAAATATGGTTGTATAATCTGCAATATAACTGATAAACACCCTACGAGAGCGATTTACGCTAGAAAGAAAGAGGAGGCAGACGTCCGAAAGGATGACCACTGATCACTGGAGGTGATGCGAAGGAGCATCGCACAATATGGAACATTACGAAAATCAACAACAGAAGTGAGCACCTTTTAGATTGACTTTTAACTTCCGATTTAACCATATTGTATCGCGTAAATACATCAATCTTTGTGACAACTAGACGTCACGAGGTTATTGACCAGAATTTGTGCTCTATATCCATTAGCGATGCATTTAGAGACTGGCACGTATCGCCTGAGATATCCCTATTTGATCACAGGCATATATGCATTTCACTGACAGCTGCAGAGTCGGATCCGATTAGGTATAGGAAACCAAGAGCGACTGACTGGGATAAATATGGGGATATTACTCCTAGGAAGATAAGATCAATTGATCAGCTGGAGTTTGCTGTGTATGTAGTGAATATGTAAATCTTATGACAATAATTGTCCACTTCGTATTAAAAAGCCATACAAGGATGCTCCTTGGTGAAATTATAGACTTCAGGACTAGAAAAAACAAACTAGGAAACTGGGATTTGTATAAGGTTAGTGTACCATGATGAACTAACGAAAAACAATCGGCTAAAACAAACTCATGGAGAGAGCATTGTCAGGGCATTCAAAATTTACCTCATACTGCGAAACTCCAGAGAGTTTTTAAGAAAACCCCTACATGTCAACTGAGGGCACTAATTTTTCCAAAAGGTGACATGAAAGAAGCGGCTAGCAAAATCCTCGAACACCTCATGCAGGTGCACTTCCCTCCTTCCGAACCTGGATACCTATCGGAGGGAGGGGATGTTAGGCCATACCCCTCTGACGGCCCAGAACATAGGGCCAATGTGGATGACTGGAGGATGGCAAGCCGGATAGTAACACAATCAAAAATTAGATAAGTCGTCCGACATTTCGACCGATTCAAGGCCGCTGGGGACGACGGTATATTCCCGGCACTGATTTAAGAAGGTTTGGATGGGACCAATATGTAACATTTTTAGAGCGTGAATAGCTATGGAATATACCCCGGTGGGATGGAAGAAGGTCAAAGCGATCTTTATACCAAAGCCGGGGAGAGACTCCTACTGAGGCCAAATCATGCAGACCAATTAGCCTAACTTCTTTCATGTTGAAGACATAAAAAAATCTATACTATGTTAAATGAATCAGGTTTTTGTACACAAGGGTATGTAGATGACCTTGCTATACAGGTAACAGAAAAACCTGAGGAAACTTTAGTCGAACTCATGCAAAATGCTCTCAACATTGTTGAGGATTGGTGCAACGACCGTGGCCTATCTTTTAACACAGATAAAACTGAAACTATACGTTGATGCGGTGGTAAAAAATGCCAAAGCAGCATTTTGGGCTTCCAGAGACGCAATTGGAAAAGTCTGGGGACTCAAACCCAAGGTATTTTACTGGTTATACACGGTAATCATTAGACCATTGTAACTTATGCCTCATTTATTTGGGCACAAAGAAACTTTTTGGTTAGTTCCAGGAAACACCTGGAGAGCCTAAAAAGTGTATTTTGTCTGACAATTACTGGATCAATGAGAACAACGCCAACGGCGGCACACAGTGGGACAGGAGCTTATCAAATTTGGCCAAAACTCAAGGTC
>CAKNWT010197099.1:0-10866 GCA_932066315.1 Andricus coriarius
ATAATTAATCATTTTGATCATTTTGGGGCACATTAAGGCCCCAGGACCACGGTTTAAAATTATTTTAAAAAAATGCATTTATTTTTTCACCAAACAGAATAAGTTGGGGAGGTACGTCATCAAAAAAAAAGAACATTGCGTTTTTTAGGGTACCCTACTACCACCCATCTCAAAAGCAATCGGTTATCAACTCTCTTGTGTACATAGCTATCTCCATAACACATTAAGATAACTTACAAAAGGAATTACAAAATGTTAAACCGATCCTAATACAAAATGATTACACAAACAAATTGATAAAGCAATAAGAAGATCTACTAAAAAAAAAGCAAGTCAACACAACCTTCTAAAAAAAGAGAGAGAAAAACTACCACCATCCTACCCTACATTCAAGGTATCACAGAACAAACAGGAAGAATTATCAACAAATACAACATCCAAACAATACTTAAGCCCCCTTGCAAAAGTAGGACAACTTCTAAATAATATATAAAATGCGGCGAGCCAACGTGTAAAGGAACATGAGAGTGAAGTCAGGCTGAAACATTTCACGCAATCAGCACTAGCTGAGCATCATATCGAAACAGGACATAGCATTTTATTTGACAAAACAACCGTCATCGGAAAAACGTAAAAATGTTTTTCCAACAAAACATAGAGAAGCAATCGAAATATTAAAACGTCCTAATAACATCAATAGGAACAATGGATATAATACCAATCCGATTTGGCTTTCCGTCCTCCTGGGTTTAAAAAAAAATACTATTTTAATTTATTTATATCTATTCCAAAACTATTCGCTCTTACTTTTAAAGAGTTAAATAAGATACATGAATTTGTACAGCCCGAAAAAATGCATTCTCTGGTTGCAGTAAGCACTCAAAGTTCGTGATGGGTCCATTTGACCCAGTGTGCTCTTTACGTCCCATACAAGAAGTGTGCCGGTTAAGGGTTAAAATTGCGTTCATTCTTAATATTAAAGATATCTAGAATGAACCCAATTTTACACCTTCGCTTGAAAGTTGTTGAGGTTTGTAGAAATTATATTTAATTATTATATTAAAAACATTTTTTAGAATAAATTTCATATCGAAAGACGCACAGAAGAAAAAGTTGAACAGATTCGATCATAAAAATTCAACTGGTTCTCCTTTCTGGACGACAAAATTTTATTCAATTTGAAACTTAATTACATTTTATATTTATATTTTACAAGCTGGGAGGTGATGTTGACTGCCTTCACGTGGTGCCTCCTGAGCAAATGTATAAGCGAAACATTATTTTACGTTTTCTACATTTGAAAAATATTTTCTATATTCATAGATACAATGAAATCACTGAGAAATAATTTATTAAAATTCATTAGATTGTTTATTATCGGATGTATTTTAATTATTCTATTTGGATTCTAATTAAAAGTGATATTTTGTGAAAATGAAATGTATTGTTTATGATCAAAATTGCGTAGTAATAGCTCTGAATATTGGTTTCAAAATTGTCTTTATGGATTAATTGACGGTTTAAAATAAAGTTCTTATCAACTTTGTAATAATGATATACGTACAATTATCTTTTCAAATACATTTTTCACTAGATATTTACAAACTTAACTTAAACTTAAACAAACTTAAATATTTTGTTGAAAATTTGTTGGTTGCAAATTCAACCATACAAGTGTAGGTAGAAAATTCATTTTTTTTAAGTTTAAGATTCAATTATATGGTTGAAATTTTGTCTCTTTTGGGGAACGTTAATCCTCTTGTTGCAAAATTTAAATACTTGGTTGAAAATTTATGTACTGTGATGATAATTCGTCGTACATTTTTCGTAGAAAATTAATCTTTTTGGATTAATTTTCAACGTATTGATTGTACAATTTGGTAGAAAATTCAACTTTTTGGTCATTTATAGTTTTTAAATTCAACTATTTGGTTGAAAATGTGTGCAATTTGTTCAAAACTCGTCTATTTTGGTAGAAAATTAATCTTTTTAGTTGAAAAATGCAACTTTTTGGTTGAAAATTCGTCTTTTTGATTCAGTTCAACTGTTTTTTGTTTAAGCCCTTACAAAGGGGGGTACGTGCTTCAAAATTTCAGAATAAAAATTTACGTAATTTATGCACAGCCCCTTGCTCGTCATGCATGCAAAACAAAATAAACATTTTATTAATAAAAATTACCTGAATTTTCAAAAATATCATTTTTGCTCATTTAAAAAAATTATAACTTAAACAAAAGTTATATTTTATTAGCATGTTTGACTCCATTGCGATACGGTCGGATAGTTTTATATTTTCAAAACTCAATAGAGAATTTTATTTCTAATATTTTGTAAGAAATTTTCAAGAATTTTGGGCGATAGTCCAATTGAAAGAGGGCCCTTTGTACTTAAAATCCTGTAAAAGAAGAAAGATCATCTAAGCGTAAAACCTGTAAAACATAAAAGATTTTGCAGAGGAAATATCGGAAGATCGGGAAGAAAATAACAACATAACCTGCAAACTGTCAAAATTGCGCAAACATTTTTAGGTGATTTTGATACAATTTGTACTTTCCTCTTTGTATTATCACTGTGAGATTTAATTGAACTACACCCCCGTAAAACGCGATTGCACTATTTTATAAAAAGAAAAATATAGCACACCGAAAGCCGATATTCTCTCCACATTCGTCGGACGTAGCGCCCGCTCGCTTTCGAGTTTCGACAATCGACATTTCGCTCAACGAGTTGGGCCGGTGTACGTCGAGTATGCGTGAGGTGGTGTGAGTCTGGAAACAGCTACCCGAAATGGGCCGCAGAGGGGGCCAAAAACTGATAGTTGTGCTTCCTACGGAACTAGTTACTCTCAGTTTCTCGTTGGTTGTAGGGATGGTTTTCCCCGAAAAAATTAACCATGATTTATTCAAATCCAACAATTTTGTAAAATTGGTAAGAAGCGACAGTAAGAAATAATTCAGTTGTAAGAATTATTGGTAAAATCATTATTTTACGTAAGTTTTAGTGCAATTTCCTAAAAAATAACATTTTTTCTGTCATTGAAAATTAATGATATTTTTTGAATTCTTAAAATCATAGAAAACTTGTTTCTTCCACAGATACCTGATTTTTAGCACGAAAATTACCGCAGGTTCTTCATTTGCGAGTCAAAACAATATAAACTGTTTTTTCATTTAACCATTTTCTTTTTGCCTTGGAAAAAATTAATAAAACTCTTCAAATATTACGAAACTAAATTAGTCTTCATATTATTTTTTAATAACGAATAAAATTTGATCCCAAATTATCGTTCTATATTGTTGGCCTTTCAATAATTTATTACAGAACATATTTTTGTAATAAATGTTAGCAAAATAACAGTAATACATATTTTATCTTACCCAATTATGCTACACAATCGTGACACATTATAGCCTTTGTTACGAACCTTGTGTTCCGGACAACTGACAGCTTAAACTCTGCAAATATTCGCTTCTCGTTTTAATTTAACAAAACCTACTGCAAAAAAGTATTTTCATTTTTGACAATAACAATACATTATATATCACAGTAGCGAAACATAACCTATACGGCTATAAGTTATTAAGTGAAATCTTTTGAGAATACGTACGTACATACATGGACAAAACGTTTTTATATATCAAATACAAAATTCCCGCATTGAGAAGTTTGATCAATTATAAAAAACTATAATTGTACAGTAATTGTTAGAAATAATATATTTATAATTGCGCTTACCGTTTCACTTTCACTCCTCGTATTTCTGTACTTACGTAGTCACAATTACTCTTAAAATACTCCGATACCATAAATATATCTATTATCAGTAGATTACCGCTATATTCTTTTACGAAACCCTCATTGACATTTTTTAAACAATATTTTCCGACTTCTATTTTTGACGTGCAGTTAACAAACAAAAAACATTGACGCAGAACAAGACGTTTCAAAATCACTGACACATAAGCTGTGATTGGTAGAAGGTCCGACACCTTTGACGTCAGAGGGGCTCTCCAATCGACATCGTGATAGAAAATTCATATTTCAAAATTAAATTAAAAATAGTTAATAACATATAAAAAATATTTTATGGGCGTTTTTAAAATTATAATTTTATAAACTATAAGATCCATTCATTGGAAAAGTGATATCTGACTTTGGAAAACACCCCATTGTGTTGAGCGAAATATTCGAAGAACATATTAATTTGTTAGAAAATCTTCGATGTAATTATCAATGCCAGACATACTGTTAATCCCGACAAAAGCGAATTTGTTTATAGTCTTGTAAGTTATCTCGGATATTTAGTGGATAAAACTGGAATGCACCTTGACCCCGAAAAAATCGAGACAATAAAATCTTATTCGGCTCCTACCACTTTGCGCAAACTTAATTTCTGGGTTGGGTCTCGTGGTATAGGCGATTTTTCAAGGATTTCGCCCTAAAAGCAGAATCACTCTATCGATTATTAATGAAAAATCGAAGGTTGAAATGGGTTCTGTTTACAAACGGACGCAAGTAGTACGGGCGTGGGAGCCATCCTTACGCAAATCCAAGATGGCGTGGAAAACGTCATTGTCTTTGCTAGTAGAGCTATGCAAAGCGCCGAGAAAAACTATACCATGACTGAACAAGAATGCTTGGCAGTAGCATGGGCTGTGGAAAAGTTCAGACCGTATTCAGAGGGTTATCACTTCGTGGTGATAACGGATCATAGTAGTCTCCGATGGTAAATGGACCCTCAGTTATTACAATATAATTTTGAGATTTGACGTAGGAAAGGTGCCCTTCACCATGTACCAGACGCGCTGTCGCTCATCTTTGATTCGCATTCAGAGGTGGTATTTGCCATTGGCGAGACTGACGATCTTTGGTACACCTGAAGAACTAAATTATTCCAGGAAATGCCGTATCAATTTCCTGACTGGAAATTAGAAGGTTGTATTTCCATCGTCCCAACCGTCTCTCTGATGAATTGTTGCCTTGTTTAGAGGCGTGGGAGCTGGTCTTACCGTTGGAACTTCATGAAAAGGCGATGAGTGAAACACACGATACTACAACGTCAGGACACTTAGATATAGACAAAACCTACCCACGTCTTTTGTTGCTGTACTATTGGCCAGACATACTCAATGACGTTGAAAAATATGTCCGAGCAGATAAAATTTGTCAGAAAATGAAAGTAGTTCAGGCGGGTCCAGTAGGCCTAATGGGTGAACGGATAATCGAGCAGCCTTAGTCGGTTGTAGTGGCAGACATAAGGGTCTGTTCCCACCTAGTCGCTCTGGTTATCAGTACTTTTGGTTTTCCAAGACATGTTTGCAAACTGGATCGAAGTCATGCCCCTTGGGAAGGCCAATGCGGCTAACGTTTATAAATCCTTTGAAAAAACTGTTACTTTTAGATGGGGATCTCCTGAAATACTGTTCTCCAATAATGACACAGAGTTTGTGAACAATTTAATTTCAAAGGCCGCATCGGAATCAGGGAACAGGTACTCGACTAGCCCACCGTATCATGCGCAAGCTAATCCGGTATAGGGTAAATCGCGTGCTAAAAACCATGATATCATCTTTCGTAGAGGGTGATCGTCGTAGCTGGGATAAACACCTTCCCGATTCCCACTTTGCCTATAACACCGCCGGGCATAGTTCAGCACATGTGTTGCCAGCCCCTTTAAATTATGGTTAAGAGCCTGGACTGGCTAATTCGTTGAGAAGACAGGAAGAGAGCGCCCGATATAGTACCGTTAGCTGTAGAGGTATGAGAATATAGAATTAAAAGATTACCAGCTCTTTGAGATCTAGTCGCACAACACTTGGACGTAGCATCTGATCTTTAGGCAAAGTACTATAATCGCCGTAGACGAGACATTCGCTACCAAGCAGGTGATATTGTTTGGCGTATATTTTGGCGTCAGCTATAGATTATGACGCGAAAAAGTTATCCCCGAAATATGCAAATTCGTCCAAGGATAAAAAGGTATTACACCGGTAATTTATGAGATCCAGGAGATGAAAAAGTCGGTCCCAAAGTTCGGCCCAGGGACGGTTCAAGAGTTCCGATAGCGCGGGGGCCATTCCTGCCGCCTTCAATTCCGAAGAGCCTACCTTAGGGCCGAAGGTGCAAATCGGAATAGCAAGGTGGAAGCTAGACGATAGCGGCGAGGCTAGGAGGCAGGACACGGGAAACCCGGAGAACGAGGAGAGAAAACATCCTTCACTGAAGGACTTCGAGAAGTCTTGCACCTCTTTCGAGCATTGATGCTCAGGTTTCGGCCTTGCTCGGGCTGCTTCTTGCTCTCGTTCAAGCGACAGTCTCGCAATCGGAGAACTACCAAATTTCACCTGCAGGCCAAGTCCGTTGCCAGTTCCAAGTTCTAGGCAGGCCTATACGACTGTGTGTCATAGAAATGGCCGAAGAGTGGATTTAGGCGGGGCACAGAGGGGTGCAGATTAGTTCAAAAAGTGGTGGTAGGTGACGAAAATTGTTTATCGACGAGTGACGCAGAGAGGAAAGAGGATTGCGCAGTCATAAATGTCACATAAAAGTGAGGTTTAGGAAAATCATGTACTAAATTTTGTATTTCTATCTGTGAAAATTGCAAAAAAGTAATCAATTTCAATTTGCAAAATATGCGTGGTGTCTTTTACAAGACTTGCTTTTTGAACGCGTGAATAAAATTTCTAATCGAAAATAAATTGAAGGATTGATGAGAAATTCTGGAAGTAACACACAGAAAGTACAAAAAAAATATTTGTAATCATTTTTACATATTTTCTGTTTTGTGTATCCTGGATTTCGCATTAATTATTTAATTCATCTTGACTAAAAAATTCTAAAAAATTCAATTCAACACACTCAACCATCAATGCATACATACATGCGCACTAACACATGCTCACAGGGTCTTAGTTACTAGAACGGCGGTAGGTGGTGCTGAATTCCGCTATTTCTTTTACACACAGTTATATAGGCCTGGTTCTAGGTGAGCTCCGATTCCACATAACAGATAACATCTGCTGGAATTGCCATGGTCAGGGGCATGGTCTCAACGACTGCCTGGTTCTGAAATAGGTGTTTTGATTTTATTGTGGAAAGCCTGAAGTAAGGATCAATGAATGTCCGAGGTGCGCGTTGAGATGGAAGCGGGGAGAAGAGAGTCCCTATTCATCTCGCGAACAGGATATCCGTTCTCTCCCGCGTCCCGTCCCTATGCCTCAGCCTAGGGCATTGCATGAGTCTTTTCGGCGTTTGTTACCCCCTCTCGGAGCCAACGCTGGACTATCCTTAAACCAACCCGGAGACAGAGCAATTCTCGATGCAGAACATCCCATCATAGAGACCCTGGCTCTTTTCGTCTTGATTGCTAGGGTGTATACTTAGTTATAAGCTCTTTTACATCTTAACTGCCTGGTTGCACAATTTGTTATAAGCATTTTTCGTTCGAAGATATTCGATTTTTAGTTTTAAGCATTTCATGTCACCTTTTTTTTATCATTGATACCTTCATTTTAGACATTCGTGCTTTCCTTCCGAGATTTCCTGAGTTCATTCTGTTTTTCTTTTTCAAATTTATTTTATTTTCAAGTTTCATAAACCCTCAGATTCACAAGTAGTTACAAGAGCGACTGCTGATAGGATTACTGATTCAGACACGTCACAGACAGGTTTGATTTACGAAAATTGAAAATTAAATAGCGTAAAATATCTCCTTTTTTATTCTCCGAATTATAGTCCAAATGAGACCGTTCAGAAAACCCCCTAAAACCACAATTATTGCTTATACACCTAAAATGTTTAAAATGAACAATTTTACTTTCGATAACTGAACGTTAAAAACGCCAAAACTCTTATTTGTTATGTCCCAAATTATAATCTGGGTGAAACCGTTAAGAAACCCCCCTAAAACCAACTTTGTTCTACGCACACCTAAAAATGTTGAAAATGGCAAGTTTGATTTTCAAAATTTGACCATTGAAAACATCAAAAATCTTCCCTTTTTATTCGAAGAATTATACGCCGCGTAGGAAATTTCGGAAAAACACATAAAAACCACCCTTACTATACTTTTGGGGGTGTTTCCGAAATGTATCACCCGGCCTATAATTGAGGGTTGGTTAAAAAAGATGATGTTTGACGTTTTTAAATGAGCAAATATCGAAAATCAAACTGGTCATATTTGACATATTGCACTTCGGATATTATGAGAGTAGTTTTGAGGGTTAGAACGAACGGTGTCACCCAGCCTATAATAAGAGGCATAAAAAAGAACTTTGACGTTTTTCAATGGCCAATTATAGAAAATCTGACTTGTCATTTTTAACATTTCCGGTGTACGTATAATAAGAGTGGCTTTTGAGGGTGCTCCCGAAATGTCTCACCCGGCTTACAATTCGGAGCATAAAAAGGAATATTTTTGACGTATTTCAATTGCCAAATATCGAAAATAAAACTTGCCATGTTTAACGTATAAGGTGTGTTTGTAGTAGGGGTGGCGTTTATGGGTGGTACCGAAATGTCTCACCCGGCCTACAATGCGGAGCATAAAGAAATAATATATTTCACGATATTTAATCGGCAATTTTCGAAAATCAAGTAAAGTAAAGAGCGATAATATAAAAAGCGTACACTTAAAGAAATGTTTCACACAATCAAACACAGTAATACTGTATACAAAAGGTCTGACACTAATTTTTAAGCGATTTACACCATTGTCTTATTATTTTAACTAACGAATACAAAAAATGTCAACTATTCAAAATTATCCCGTGCTCGTTTTTACTTCCGCCTAAGCACGAAAGGTTAGTTTCGTTTTTGGCTTCACTCCTGGACAGGTACGCTCAGTGGCGGATTATGACATTTCGCCGCTCTAGGCAGCGCTGAAAAATTGCCGCCCTACCCCCACCTTTTTTTACTCCCTTAGATTTGTTAACATATAGGTAATGTGTATATTAGAGGATATAAGATTCAAGGTAAGTGATGATTAATAATATAATTAAGAATATTATTTGGAACATCATTTATTCATTCCGATTAATTTTTTGCCATCGTTTCTACAATACGTATTAATACTAATATGATCTAATGAACAATTTTGTCACGTATGGTTACGAAAATCATTTTTACATAATCCTACGTAGTGCTTTTCGAACTGCAAAATCATGAATAATCTCATCGCAATCTATTGAACGTAAAATGGTTGCCTCTATAGATAATGCCAAAGAATTTAAGCGAATTGACAAAAGGTTGACCTCAAATAATTTTGGATCCGCTTCAAACAAGAAAACGATCTCTATCCACTGCAATTCGGGACAGCCATGCAGAGAAACATTCTATATGCAATGTCAACATTTGGAAGCACTGTATCAAGACCATTCTTTTCAAAAATTCAAAAGTTTCGATTGGCGTTAGCCGCTTCGAATTTTCTTGATCGCAATCAAGATAAGCTTTGAAATGGATAAGTTCATCATCCATTGAACTCTCTCAATCGTGACTGAACGCTTCTTGTAAATTTTTGGCTCTTTCCCGAATATCAGCATTATCCAACTTTCCCAAATCAATAAGAACAGAGAATTTTTCGAAGATTTTCTCATATTTGCGGCATCTTTCCCGTAAATCAGACAACAAATTGTCCAAAATAACATTGTGTGTTGACAAAGTGATCTTTTTCGAGCAATGTCACCTCTCCTGTTCTTGTTTCATCGTCGTATATTTTTTTTCGTTTCACTCTGCACACAAGTGTTTTGTACTCTTGGTTGACTGACTAAATTTAGAGAATGGGCACCACAAGGAACGTATTCGGCATATTTGTTACGATTTTTGATTAGCTGGTGAAACCCTGCATATATCCCTGGCGTATTTCGCACCGTATCATATGACTGACCTCGACAATTTTCGATGAGAATCCGCAGAGTTTCCAGCGGAGTCGGCTCGTACGCTTTCAAATAAAACGTTACATTTTCAAGAATCCAAGTAGCATTATATCTAGTGCGAGCGTTAAATATTCGCCGCCCCCAAAATCTGCCGCTCTAGACAGCTGCCTACCTTGCCTACCCGGTAAATCCGCCACTGGGTACGCTAGCAATGTGGAGTGCTGCCCAAAATTGTTTAAGATTATTTAATAAAATACTTCTGTCTATCCAGGAGTGGAGTACAAATAAAAATTAAATAAACTTCTTTAAAAAGAACAACTTTTTGTAATTGTCAACCCTCTTGTCTTCACAATTTTAAATTCCGTATACATGACGTAAATAAAATATAGGTTATGTCCTCGGATTTTGTAATTAATATCTAGAAGTTCCTTCCAATTATGTATTGTAATTCTGATACCCTGCTGATCAAACGGCACTGGGACCCCAGTGCCGTTTCAGGGACTGTTTGTGCTGATTTCGGCACCTAAACGGCACCACCAACCCGAATCCCCTTTCAAAATTTTCTTCAAATTATTAACACTTTTTTTAATTTTTTAATTTTCTCATTATATATATATATTTTAATTATAAATTATATAGTGATATACTATTCTGGAGTTGAATTCAAAAATTTGGTCTGTTTTTGCGTATGTCATTCCATTTACGAGATACGTTATATCCATTCCAATGTTAAACTTCTAAAAAAGAAGTTAGATATCTGAAATTATCGAAACGTGAGGAGGAGAAACGTTTCTGCGTTGTGAACGTTCACTGTACAATATATATTTCACCAGGTGGCGCTGCGTCGCAGGCTATACAGTTCAATACATAATATCATTCTTGGGATTTATTTGAACTACAGTATTTAATTTTTATATTACATATGATCTGAAACAGTAATAATTATCTGTCTTGTTTGAATGAGAAATTATTAGTGTTCACATATGTAAAAATT
>CAKNWT010197107.1:0-11107 GCA_932066315.1 Andricus coriarius
TTTCAAAGCTGATCATGTCGTACTTTTATATTTATAAATTATAGAATATCCTCTTCAATTTTTTAGGCACTAAATATTTAATGATTTGAATATATTCTTACACTTTAACACACACTTTTTTAGTTGCAACATTTTTGAGACACGAAAAAAAATAAAGGCCTCATTAAAATTTCCATTGTTCAAAATGTGATGCAACAAATTTTACACCAATGGTTTTCTGTACAAGTATGAATTCAACTTGATGAAAACTTTTGTTGAGTGTATTTCATATTCAAAATTAGAAGGTGATGCTTGTAATTTTTAAATTTGTTCATTGCGATGAAGTTTCATAAAAATTAAGAAAAAAATCAGAATAACTCGCATATATATCTCATTTCATAGAATTTAGCGAGAATCGAGAAGCGTGGAATCAAATCCAACATGCACGTAGTCCGTTGAAATGATGTTCCTTTTATTTCCTTCAGAGCATTTCTTCATTTGCACGTGCGCTGCCATTCAACCGAAAGTCAAAGATTCTTTCACAAATGATCTTACATTTTTAATAGATCTCAGAACTCACATATCCCATAGAAGTATAAAACATAGAAGTATATAGATACACATATTTACTTATTCACGCATATTAACGCAGGCGTACGTATAATTGAACTAAACATATACATGTATGTGTATATGACGTAGTATGCGTGAACATATGTTTTTCTACACTAGCTATCTCTAAAAGGTCTTTTATACTCTTTTACGAGCGATTATGTCTTTCAAAGATCCAAAGAGGGTCATTTTCATGAAAATTGTGTGATCGTAAAATTTGGGCAATATAAGCGAGGCCCAAGATCTCCAAATTCACTTTATTCATTTTATTCAATATTCATTGTGTACCCTGGAAACCGTAAAACGCGATATTTATGAATCCAATAATGATATGATAATACCACGTACCACGTAAAACCTCAAGGAAAAAAGTTTCCATTTATCTAAAGCTTTCATAAATCATAGTTCCATTTACCAATATGTAAACCACATATATAACCACACGTTATTCACCTTCCATTTTCACTCAATATTCAGGTTCAGGGTAATTATTTTTAATATTTGAAATTAAATAAATGTGTAGAATTTCACAATTAGTGAAAGTTTTTTTATAATGAAAGTTAATGGTATAAAAAATTTGAACGAAAATTTCGTTCAACTTTCTCTTTCAAAAGCTTAAAAAGATCAAAGCCTCAAAGATTTTTATAATTGGAAATAATTGAAAGTTATTCTTAACTGTAAAAACATGTGGAGAAAAAATGATGAGGGGATTTATTGCAAATTCTGAATAATTTGATTATCATACTTCCCATAAATATTCGGCTTGTTTTTCAATTCACAATTTCCAAACTTTGAACAATAAATATTAAAAAAATACGAAGTCAGTCCGGAAAGTATCCGACCTTGTTGTATTGTGTACCAGGAGTAACAGTTAATTTTGGTTAATGGCGATGTTATCTCCTGCAAATTACTTCTCATTGGAAGCCACAGCCTTCTTCCAGCGATCCTTCCACTTTCGAAAGCACTCCTTGAAGTCACCTTTCGGAATAGATAACAGCTGCTTCGTCGCATTCTGCTTTATTTTCTCTTCGTCTTGAAATCGTTTTCCTTTTAGAGAATACTTCAATTTGGGAAATAGCCAAGAATCACAGGGAGCCATGTCAGAACTATATGGAGACTGCTGAAGTTGTGTAAGGCCGTGCTTCACCAGAAATTGCTGAATAAGCTGCGATGAATGGGTAGGTGCGATGTCGTGGTGAAGGACCCAGTTTCCACTTTTCCGTAAATCAGGCCGTTTCTTCTTATTGCGTCACGTAATCGCTGTATAACTTCTTGATAATACTCTTTGTTTGCCATCTGACTGTTGAACGACGGGTTTCATCAATTAATACTCGCATTCGTTCCATATTTGTAGGTGTTTTGGCCGTTGCCGGCCTGCCAGAGCGAGGGTCACTTTCTATCGAAGTACGTCTACTTTTAAATCGCTTAAACCAATCTATAATAATTTGAGTATCACTTATAGACATATCCCCATACACTTTCCGAATCATAACAATGGTTTCCGAACATAAATGGCTAAGTTTTCGGCAAAATGTAATGCATAATCTTTGTTCGGTGCGTTCTGTCATCATGGAATGCGACGCGTACGTGGTTAAACGTTTACGCAACTGCTTACACTAGTTGATTAAACATTCGAAGGTCCATTTCACTTAAAAGGGGGTCTCATATAGGTCCCCCCTAAATGGTAAATACATTTTTTTGATAATAGCACAACTAGGTACAAAGTTAGAGCACAAAGTCGGATACGTTTCGGACAGACCTTGTTAGTCCTCATTTAATTCAGAATTTCTTAAAAATTTTTCAGTTCTATTCAGTTGAATTCAGATAAATTCAGCAGAATTTTCTTCAATACACAATTGATTAAATTGACTGAATTTTTGAGTTCAGGTGCAATACACAATTTCAGGTTGAATTAATTGTTGAATTTGTCTTGAATTCAACCTCATTTTGTTATATTTATTGAAAACCTGAGTTCACTTGAATTTATTGAATACTTAGGGCCGGTTTCACCAACCTCGGTTAAAAAGTTGATCCTCGGTTAAACCGATAATCGACGGTTAAATATGGCGTATAGCGTTCATTTTGACTGGCCGTCAGTTAATCAATGATTTAACCGAGGTTGGTGGAACTGGCCCTTAATTGATTAGAAGTTTGGAACGCACTTGAATGTTCTTAAATGCACTTGAATTCTTTAATTCACTTGAATTTACTGAATTCATTCGAATCGATTGACTTCTTAAATTTAATATATGATACTTAAAAAGACTTGGATGCTCTTAAATACCCTAAGGGGCACCACACCAATGAGCGCTGATGGAATACCACCCTGAAGGCCATGCCAGTCCGCCGCTGCTGAAGTTTTGAATTTACTCATGCATTCTTGAATTCAATTGAGTTGCCTTTTCACTTAAATTTGACTGCATTCTGAAATTTACTTGCAATGGCTCAATTCACTTACAGCTCATTTTAATCGAGATTTGAATGAGCTTCAGTGTACTTGCCTTGAGTTGAATTTACTTTGAAAAAACTGCACTTCAAAATGTAATTCATTTGATTAAATTTAGTTATATAAATTTGAAGTCTACTTCAATTGGGTTAAAGTATCTGGGATTCAATGTTTCGAGTGATTGAATTCACATTCAATTTAGAAGAATTTACAAACTCCCTTGAATCACGCTTCTTCTTTCAAAAGCGATTTGAAATTAAGCACCAATTCGTCTGAATGCCGTATAGCGCACAAATTGAAAATACTTCAAATAAGTAAATACAGAAAAAATGGAATCTCTCACAGCTAAATTCACATCAATTCTGTTTGATGCGGTGTCATCAATGCATTTTATCAATACTTTTTTTTTGCTGTATGAAGTTTCATTGGATATCAGCTACGTGCTTAGCTTCCTCACTCAGTGAAAGTTTCTCTGACTTGCATTCAGAAAAGTTTTTTCGAGGGGTTCACAAATCGACCAACGGAGTGTACACTGACTTCAAGTTATTTCAGTGACTTCATGTGAATTCAAGTGACTTCACGCCAGTGACTTCAGCAAAGGTGTACACCTGACTTCACGCGTTGTTGAGCCCTTGAGTTTTTTTAACAATAATTTGAGGAAATATAAAAAATTATCAAACCTCCTCCTTAAAAGCTCTGATATCTGAAATGGAGCTCAATTTGATTAATACAATAAAGTGATTAATAAAAGGGTACTGACAAGTATTACGGAACTTTCCGTAAATTTAGCCCTGAACGAGCTGGAAAAGGGAGTTAGTTTTACGTGAAATTCCGTAACGGTAGACAGCTTTTAATAAAAACAAATGAATTTATGAAATAAAGGAAGAAATATAACCAAGATAAAGCCTAATGAAAAAAGGTAAATTGTCAATGATATGAGAGGAAAGAATCCTCGAGAGAAAAAGGTTCCCAATTGGGGTTGTGAAGTGTATAAATATGAGAGGGCACAATCTGAAATCGTGGGTATAGGATGAATCCTGTGGGAATGAGCGAATCGTGTTGGACGTAATTTTCTTCAAGATTGGTGGAGAATCTTGGTAGTTGATGGTTGATGGCTAGAGGAAGAGGCCGGAAATGAGAGACGGCGTGGCGTGGATGATGAATGGTGGAGTGATGGTGGTTTTGCGTGCGGCGCGAAACCAAAATACAAGATCAGGACCGGTGAGAATGAGGGTTGTCGACGAAAAGGAACATGCTTAGGGGCCGGATCATGATTTATCAAGGTTTCTTATTTCTTTCGTGAAAATCGTTCATATAATTATCTACTTACATACCCAAACTCTTTCTTCATTTTCAATCTTATTCCCATCAACTTACAAAAAACCATAAAAAATTCTCTCTGAAACCTTCTTACCTCACCAGTTATATCTAAGCTTCTAATTTTAAACCCGATTTATACTCCTTCGTGTAAAAAGTCTATAATGGAACGGATTACTTTAATTAATCGCGAATATTGAAGGAATGCAAATTATTGCAAAGTCTGAATAAATCGTATTATTAAAATGCATATAAACATGTCAGCCAGGAAGATTAATGTAATAAAAATTCTAAAAATTACATCAAATCAGGAGCGACGGGACGATTACCCACTGCCTAAAGCGAAATTTCAGCAAAGTTTAAAATACCTTTAAATAAATAAATCACAGCTTAACGGCTCATTCTTTGTCTCAGATAACGAGTTTTCTCTATATTCTCACACGCACATTGAAAAGGGGTTCTTCGAAGATTAATGTAGGCTCGTTAATGAGAAAAAAATAGTTTCTAGAGCTCAGCAATGGGAGGAGAGGGTGAAAAAATTTAACGAAAGAAAGAATTGAGAAAAAAAGAAAAAACCAAATGTAGTCCTCTCTATCATAATCCTCATGCTCTTCATATGCTTCGTGTGAGGTAAATGAAGATGACGCTTCGATTCAATTTGCCCGCGGTTGTAATACCATCTTATGAATCAACTTGCTGCTTTCAGCTTCGAAATTTAATTATGCTTTATATCAACGACAAAAAGGACACTTTGCATATTGCAGGTTTCTATATCCGAAGCCATTGAAATACATTAATTGCAGGTTTCTAAGAATTGCCAGAATGGCGGTGCGTCCAGATAGGGGGAAGTTTTAATTTTAATAGTAAGGCTCTAGTGCAATGATAAAATGTTAAAAAATGAAGGTAAATATTGTTTATTTCTTCATTTGAATTGAATAAATGATTTATTTATTGATATACCTCGAGGGATCGCCTCTCTTGCAAACTGGTGCATGCTTTCGTGAAATATTTGAAATATTTTCAAGTTTTTTGGAATTTCTTGGAATCTCTAAACATCCCTTGAAATGTTTTAACCCCCAGCCCAGGGATTAACCCGTCTTGAAATCTGACGTGTAATATATATTTAGGAAACTTTTTGAATCTCTAAGAATCCCTTGAAATGTTTTGAAATCCCAGGTGTTAACTAATCTTGAAATCTGGTGTGTGATCTATGTGAATAGTCTGAATTTTTTTGAAATATTTTGAAATCTTGTAGAATATTTTGAAATCTTTCAAATCTATTAAAATTGTTGTAAAATATTTGAACTTTTTTTAAATTTCAAAAAACTCTTTCGAAATCTTTAGAAATTTCTTGGAATCTCTAGAAATCCTTTGAAATGTTTTGAAATCCCGGGGCCTAGCCAGTCTAGAAATCTGTTTTTTAATCTTTTAATATATAATCTTAGTATATATAATAATAAATATGAAAACGTTTAGAAGTTTAATAACTGAAAGGTATGTAATTTTGGAAAGCAAATTATCCAAAGTTGAACCGTTTCAAATTTCAAACATTTTAGTTTTAAAAATTTGAATTAGGGAATCATCAGTATTTTATTACTTTTTTGATATTTTATAATCTTTTGTAATCATTGAAAACTTTTGAAATATGTTTGAATCTTTTGAAATCCTTGAAATCTTTTGGATCTTTTGAAATCTTTGAAATCTTAAAAAAATTGTTTGAAATATTTTTGAAATCTCTCGAAATTTCTTGCACTCTTTTAAAATGTTTAGAAATGTCTTGGAATCTCTAGAAATATCATAAAATGTTTTAAAATCTCATGAGTTAACCAATCTTAAAATCTGGTGTGTAATATTTGTATAAAGTCATTGAAATTTTTTGAAATATTTTTGAATCTTTTCATTTCGTTGAAATATCTTGAAATACATTTTAATTTTTTGAAGTTTTTTCAAATTTTGGTGAAATATTTAAAATCACAGAAAATTTCTGGAACTCTTTGGAAATCTTAAAAAATGATGTGAAATATTTGAAATCTCGCGAAATTTCTTGAACTCTTACGAAATCTTTAGAAATGTATTGGAATCTCTAGAAATCCCTTGAAATATTTTGAAACCCTGGGAGCTAACCAGTCTTGAAATCTGGTGCGTAATCTTTATAAAGTTATTTAAATCTTTTGAAATCTTCCCGAATCTTTTGGAATCTTTTGATATCGTTAAAATATCTTCAAATACATTTGAAATTTTTAAAGACTTTTGAAATTTTTGTGCAGTATTTGAAATCACAAAAAATTTCTTGAGCTCTTTGGAAATCTTAAAAAATGTTGTGAAATATTTGAAATAATTGAAAATCGTTGAAAATTTGTTAAAATCTTTTTATTGTACATTCATAAAATTGAAGTATCAACCCTTTGACATGCATTCACTTTTAAGGTGAAAAGAAAATAAAAGTTCTTCATTTTCATTGGCCTATTATAATTCTCTAGAATATATTTTAATAGTTGAAGAAATAAATTAGAAGAAATACAAAGTTTTCTGAAAAAATATGTAAATAATCTTTTAATTCAGATCTATCTAATTTTGAAACAAAAAAACTAGAGAGTAAAAGAGAAAAATAAAGGGTGATCCGATGGAATAAATAAAGTGACTTACAACCACTTGATGCACGCGCCGCCATCAAAGAGGAAAAGGAGTAAAAGGAGGCAGATTTTCCCAGCTGCACTAGTCGTCGTTTCACGCATCTTTGCACTTCACATTCTCTCGTATTCCCGGATCGGAAACTCTTATCGAAAATCCATCCGATTAGAATCTTAGAATTTTAGATCAACACATTTTCACTACAAATCACTTTCTTCGGGAGGAAATTCCTCCACAACCCTTCATTCTTCGAAGGAAACATTTTTATTCCAAAGTTATTAACTTTCCTCACTTTTTCAGGTGATTTTTATTGTTTTTCTTTTCGAAGTATTTATTACATTAGTTCGCTGCACTGAAAAACAACATGAACTTAACAAAAAGTCTAATAGAAATTTTTTTCGATGAAATAAACGTTTATAAAATTAAATATATTTAATCTTGCCAACAATATGACTGCTCAAATTTTATAGTCTTTATATTAGAAAGAGTTTAAAATTTCCTGTTTTTAATGTTGAATGTGTTAAAATTTTAGATATAGTTTTGAACGCAAGTTGAAATAATTTAATCAAGGATGACTTAAAATAAAAGTACATAAAAAGACACATTTTATTTTGGATAATTCCAAATTTTTATATTTTTCAATACAATTTGAACACTTTTAATTTTAGAAGTTTAAGGACTGAAAAGTATTTAATGTTACAATTGAAACTATCCATGGTTGAACCGCTTCAAATTCAGAAACTTTCTAATTTAAAAAATTTTAGTTTTGAAAATTTGAATGAAGAAATCATCAGTATTTTATGGCTTTTTTATACCTGAAAATTTGTATAATTTCTACTTTCAAACTTCAAATTATTATATTGTAAATATTAAAAGCTGCTAAAAGTGAAGTCCAAATTTAATTCTAATTTAAAAATGTTGAGTATTGAAAAACTAAAAAAAAGTTAACGGTTTCTATTACATATTGAATTCAAAATGCTTTGAATTTTGAATATATTTCTATTTTGATTTGTGAATGCAAAATATGATTTTTTTTTCATTTTGAAAGCATTATTTTTTCAATGTTTAAGCGTCTTCAAATTTCATGCTTATGGAATTATTTAAATAAGAAGTATTTCAACTTTAGAATATTCATTGAATGTTTTTACTATTTAAAATGTGAACGCTTTCTCTTTAGGAATAATGACAATTTAAACATTTTTAACTTTGACAGCAGACAAATTTTAATTTGCAATTTTCTAAGCTTTATTAATTGGTATACGTTGAAAGATAAAATTCGTTCAAAGTAGGTAAAATTTGAATTTTTTAAGTAAGTTTCTTCTTAATAATAAAATCGAATTTTTTTTTTACTTTTAAGTCAAATTCAGACTTCATTTTCAAATAATTTAAATTTGAGACATTTTTAAACTCGAAGCATTATTACTTTTTTTATCTATAAAGACTTCAAATCAAAATATTTTAATTCTGAACGGCTTTATCTTAAGTTTGAAGCCATCCAAATTTAAATCAGATATCGACCCTACAAAAACTAAAATATATTTAAAACACCTATTCGAATCAATTTAGTACAATATGAACTGCTTTCGGCTATTTAAACCATGCCTTTAATTAAAACAAATTTTCATTTGAGAATTTGTTAATTTCAAATTGTGAAACTTCCAAAGCATTCAAATATAAAACCTTTTCAATTTTGTAAGTTTTCTGATATACATGCTTTTACTTTTCAAACAGTTAACGTTTTAGTTGAAGAATCATAAAAATATGAACACTTTTCGTGCTGGAAGAATTAAATTGAAACGGTTTTATTTTTGGAGGATTAAAATTTCAACAATTCCCATTGTAGAATGTAGACATTTTTGAACCTGAACTTACTTTTTGTTTAAATACCTTGATAGAATCAAAATGGTCATACTCAACATCTTCTACTTTATTCGAAATTTTAATGTTTTCTTTATTAAATTATATTCTATTTGGTTTGCTTTGAAACTTAAGTTTGTCTAAGGACTTTACATAAAAGAAGTATGGTCGTGTATAATTTATTTATTTCATTTGTAGCAGATTATATTTTGACTCAAATATGGATTAAAACAAAAAAATTCTTTACTTTAAAGGTTCAAAACATTTGCAAAATTTAATTAAAGCCACGTTTTTATCCTTCTTTAACTTTGAGAGGATAATAATTTTAAAGAGCTCAATTTGCTGACTTAAAATTTCAGAACTCTTACGCCTTCAAAAAGGTTCAAAATAAAATTTAGAATTGTTATACTCAAGTTCTGACAGAGAGTAGAAACATTTCTAATCTAGACATCCACTTTGGAAAAACTGAAAAAAATGTCTGTAAATACCTCTTCTCATAAATTTATTATAAGAACATTTCTTTATTACATCTCTTCGCGAACTTCACTCATACCTTCACTTCAAAACCCGTAAGTTACTCACATTTTCATGTTAAAAAATGTGTAAAAAGCAGACATTTTCACTTTTTTACAAGGTATTTAAATTTTGGAAGTCAAAAAATTGCGTTTGAGGAAACAATCCGAATAATGCGCGGTGAGAAGCGAGTCTGCGTGGTTACAGGTGTCCGAGCATGCGAAACGTTGGAAACTAGCAGGATGATGTGGTGGTGATGGTGACGACTGAAGATCGTGCCAGAGGTGGTGGTAATGGTGGTGGCAGTGGTGGATGTGGAGGTCGGTGATGTGGATGCGCCCCCGGTGGAGTCGGCGCGTGGACAGGCCCAAGGATCGAAAAGGAAGGAGGGACAAAGATAGAATTATAGAGAAATTTCGGGAGAAAGAGAGAAAGTTTCAGAGAATATGTGCTCTCCAGAATCTCACGTTGAAGAGGAGGAGAGACTCCTTATTACTCGATGGCAGGAGGAGACGAAGGCTGGACCAATTGCCCCACTACCTTCCACAAATTTATCCAATAACTATCAACTGTCATTCACTTGTTTCCATCAAAAAATGTAAATTCATACTATATATTACATCTGCAAATGTTCACCAAACCAACAATATGGTTAGGTGGTCCCGGATGGACCGGGAAACCCGGAAATAATTTCGTATTCTTTTTTAAATGTAGAAATCTGACTACGTTTTTAAATTGGATCCTTATCAAATTTTCTTTTTTTCTGTGGGTGGATTTTATGGTCAAGGCTGAAGGTAACTTGTCATTTTGAAAATTATTCGGTATGGATATTATAAGCATGGTTTCTAGGTTTGAGTCCGAAAGGTCTCACAAAGTCTACAATTAAAAACATAAAAGAAAGAAGTTTTGAGAATTTTTAATTGGAAAAATAATTAGTCCGAAATTAAAGAGTGTGTACTGGAAAATTAACTTATTTTATAAGCAAAATATACAGTTTTCTAAGCGAATATATATTCAAAGCATTATACATGATCTTAAACGTTTATTTCAACTATTTATTTAGTCTAATAATGATCATAGTTCCTATTTATTTATCGATACAGTTAAAAAAAAGTTTTTTTGGCTTATTCTTGTAGGATGGGGGGGGGGGGGGGTCGACACACAAAAGGTTTATAGTCCGAAATTTGAAACATTTTATAGGCCTTAGAATATTTTTAGCTTTGCATATAAATGTGGCAATTTTTGGGGGTGAGGCTGTAAGTTCTCAGCTGGCCTATAATTCTGGGTATAAAAAAGGGAATATTGTAGGATTTTAAATTGTCAAAAATCAAAAGTGTAAGTCGTCATTTTCAATACTTCTAGCTTAGCGTAGAATAGGGATGGTTTCTGAGAGTAAAGCCGAAAGTCTCACCGGGCATAAAATTCAGGATATAAAATAAGAACATTATTGACGATTTCTTATTAGTGAAAATCAAAATTTTATCATTTATTCTTAAATGTCTAATTAATTTATGTCACACAGAATTAGACGAATCAAGTTTTGCGTGGCCTGACATTAGCGTCAAGATAAAAAGTAACAACCATTTTGTTATTTAGTCAGAGGGAGGTTCCAACTTTAATTTAAGGTTGGATTTTTTGATACACTGATGGGTATAGTGATTGGTAAAAAAAAATGTTCTTAAAAAAGTGGTTGCCAAGGGTTGCTGTCAGGATATGGTGAGGCAACCTTGGTGTTTTCGATAGAGCTAATCC
>CAKNWT010197110.1:0-16251 GCA_932066315.1 Andricus coriarius
GTTGAAAATTTGTCTTTTTTAGTTGAAAATTCATCTCTTTTCTTGAAAAAACTTATCTTTTGGTCGAAAATTATTCTTGATGTTACAAAATTATTCTTCTTGTTTGAAACTTTATCTTTATGGTTGAAAATTGAAGTATTCCAGTTAAGTATTCATCAGGTTAGTTGAAACTTCCTCTTTTAGATTAAAATTTGTTGTTTTTTTTTTGTTTGGAAATTAATTTAATGACTGAAAATTTAACTATTCTACTTTTGGTTGAAAACTGATATTTTTTAGTTCAAAATTCAACTATTCGGTTGAGATTTCATGAATTTTGTTAAAAAATCGTCCTTTTTGGTATAAATTTAATCTTTTTGGTTCCACATTCAACTATTTTGTTCAAAATTCACCTATCTTGTTTAAAACGGAATAATTTTACTATGAACTTAAGGAATTTGAAGCGGTTTGAATTAAATTTAATACAGGAGCCATATTAATTTGACCTAAATATGCACTGAGTTTTAAGTATAAGAAGATCAAATGGAAATTTCTTTGAATTATTATTTAAATTCATAGATTAATGTATTTTAATAAAATTCCCTTAATTGTAAAATAAGTTTTTGAATTTACTTGAAACTACCATTTAAAATAGTAACCAGCAATACATTGACCAACTCATTTAGTACACTGGAGTCCCGCTTTATCAGGTCCCGATATATCATAAAAGGTAGTGCAAGGGGACGAGAGAGAGGCGCTTGAAAGGTCAGCGGCCTTGCGATGTTTACGGCTCGCCACTATAAGAAGCCACGAGCTAGAAGGAGAAGAAGATAGGTTTAGAGAGTCCCGATTTATCACCGAGTCCATTGAGGGTACCCCGATACTGATGATAAAGCGGGACTCCAGTGCAGTAGCATTACTTCAATAATTCATTTAGTCAGTTATTCTTACTCATTGAAATAGTAGATTTTTACTAATTACTAGTAAACGAATAGGCACTATTTGAATTAGTAAAAAACTACTACCAATTAGTAGTTTTTTACTAATGCAGATTTAGAAAGTAGAGTCTTTATAAATCATGTTTGCAATGATGCTACCGGGATGAGTCAGGGGAAATTCTGTGTGCAGTTCTAGGTCTGTCCGATTTTTTTTACTGAATATTACGTAAAAACTAGGGCCACCCTCCCCGAGAAATTGATCACTTTCCAGATATTCGCGTTTTAATTTTTTTGTTTAATAATGCAATAGTCCTCTAACAATTTCGGATTTTTTTAAACTTCCAAAATAGCATCGGTTAGAAAACCATTTACGAAGAAAAATAAGAAAAATTAAACTGTGCTTATTTTTTTTTTTTTAATTTTGATTCCACAGCAAAAAGTTTCTAACAAAAGTTGGACTACTCCGAGAGGAGCATTTTTTCTAAAACATTTTTTGATAAATACAACTGACCAATTATGAGAAAACATCTTTTAAATAAATAAAGAAGTTCAGAGCCAGAATAGAAAACTCATTTCGTACTCTTCCTGATCTTCTTGTATTCTTTAAATTCATCCGTATTCTTTTCGATTTTTTTCGATTCTTTCCAGTTCTCTCCGATTCTCGCCAACTCTGACGTGTTCCGCTTCACTCATCTCAACTCAGATCCAAGATCGCGTATTCTTCGAAATCCAAGAATTCTTGTACTCATTTTCACTCAGTAAATAGCCCCTCGAAAACAACTCAATATAATAGCCCCGGTCAACATTTACACTTACTACTCACGCGCCATATTCAATACCCTAGCCCCATCCACTAGTTCCACTTACCACTATCACACTATACTCAATCCACAACTCACGGGTACTATTGAGATCACTAGCCCAGCTCACTAGTTAGACTTACTACTCACGCGTTAATCCTAGACACTACTTAATCCTCAACCCCCGTAAAATATTCACACTCACTACTCACGTCTACTACTTAATTTACTCACTCAGACAATTAGCTAGACGCACTGCTCACTCCCACTAATCAATCCACAAGTCCAGACTGCTAGTATCGGTCACTACAAATGCCCAGTAATCTATCTAGTAGCTCCACTTATTAGCTATACCTGTACTCTTTATTCACAGGAAATAATCATGCCACTACTTACGCCTACTTTCCAATCAACCAGCCCAGCCCAATAGATACACTCACTGTTCACGCCTACTATTGAATTCACCAATCCCGCCCACACAATACGCTCATCACTCAGGCCCACTACTCAATCCACTAGGCCCGTCTACTAGTCACACTCACTACTCTAGACTAATACTCATTTTACTTCTTGTTTCACTACCCACGCCCACTTTTCAAATTCACTAGCCTCGCTTACTAGTAAAATTTTCTACGTACGCCCACTATCTAATCCATTAATCACGCCTACTATTAAATACAATAACCCCGCAGCTAGTTAAAGTTACTACTTACTCTCAATAATAAATGCACTAGCCTCGTCCATTGGTTGTACTCTATGCTAACACCCACTATTTAATCCACTACTTACAAATACTATTAAATCCACTGACCCCAGACACAAGCTACACTTACTACTCAAGGCCACTACTTAAACAGACAGGCCCACCCTCTAGTACTCGACTACTTACACTACTAGCCTTGCCAAATAGTTAGACTCACTACTGAAGTCCACTCCTCAATCCACAAGTTCCACACACTAGTGACAAATACTAATAATACTAATAATACTCATTACTTAATCAAGTTTCCCATTTACTAGTTATACTAACCACTTACGTCGAATAAGTATTCCACTACTCACGCCTCCTGTTCAAACTACTAGCCCCGCCCACCAGCTACACTCACTTTTAACACTCATTAATTAATTTACTAGCCTCACACACTGGTGACATTTACTGCTCACACCCTCTGCTTATTTCACTAATCATTTCACTCATCACTTCTTCTACTAAATCCACTAGTCCTACTTACCAGTAACACTTACTACTGACGCCAAAGAATCATGCCCACTACTTGCAAATACTCCTGACCCCACTACTCACATGCACTACTGACGTTTACTGTTCACACCCACTGCTTACATCTACTGATCACACCAGCTTGTCTCATCCGTTACTCAAATTTGTTGCTCATGCTCACTAATTGTGCCCTCTAATAATTCCAGTAAGAGGCATCCTCTATTTACATCTAACAGAGTCTACTCAAAAATTAATCAAACTACGTGGATGAGCAGGTCAATAATTTACATATCCCTTATAATAACGTATTTAAACCACACTCACTAATCAGACACTTCTTAGCAAATTTCTATAGTTCACACTCCTTAAAAACACTCCCTAACTGCATCCATTGTCCACCCATTTATAAGTACTCTAAAATACGTCCACTGCAGATAACATCCAGCAATACTCTTTAATAAAAATTAAATACCACGCCCAATAATTAGTCTTCCACTCATTTGCAACACATAATTAGCATACCCAGTTCTAATTCCCTGAGAAGGGACGCCCACTAGCCGCTTTCTCTTTGCCGTATTTTTGCGATTCTGAACTACTTTGCGATCTTCCTTTTTTTAATTACCGTGATTTTGGCAGTTATAATTAGTAATTGAAGATCGTCAGACATTGAAAAAGAAATATTTAAAATAAAATACAATATAATCACTCTTTAGTATAGATTGCTCCTAACGAATGAATAACCGAAAGGAGTTTTTTTTATCGAGCTTATTTTATTCGAACGTTCCCCTTTGAAGTTTCAAAGCGTCGACAGATTAAATCGCTTCCGCGTTATCGATGTATCTCTTTTGCAGCCTCTCGTAGAAATTTTAATTTAATACCTGCCTTTGATCTGTTTTCCTGATTCTCGAGGTTCGCCGACAGCGTGTAACGCAACCTGATGGGAATCTATTCTATATTGATCGTGCGTTTACTTTCCAACTTGCAGGCAGATCGAGATCCAGATTATCGTAAAATTAACCCGCCAGCGTTAACCCGGAAGTCCTGTAATCACTGCAACGAGAAACCTTCGTGCACCACGCCTCACCGGCTGTTTCTCAATTTGCGCTCTCTTGTGTTTTTCGCCAGTTCTGAGATACAATCGACGATCGTGTTCTTCTGAAGAAAAGTGAACCTTCGAAAACATTCGAGACGCGAAAACAGAGCTCAAGAGAAAAAGTTTAAGCTAGAAATGGAGCAGTTCAGATCGAAGAGTGTTTTAGTTGCTATTGGAATCAGTAAAACTTTATTGAAATTAGAAAACGTGCAAAACAATGTTAAATTTGAAGATAAGGAATAAAGAAATTTGCAGTTATTGGGAAGATACATTCCGAAAGGAATTAGTTATCGTTACCGTTGCATCACGAATAATGTGACTATGGTTACTTTTGTATTTATTTGTTTTTTTACAAAATTTTTTGATAATTTTGGTCGAATGACAATTATTATACTTTTTAGGGTTTCGTAGCCGTAGGCAGAAACCCTTGTAGTTTCGAATATCCGTCCGTGAAACTTTTTTTCAAGAAGTAGAAGTGAGTGGAAGCGAGGATAAATTATGAGAGGGAAATTAGGGGAAGTATGCAGAAATAATAAGAAAGAAAGTATGGAGAAATGAGGGATCGGCGATTAGAGGGGTAGTGAAGGGAGGTTATGAGACGGGTGAGGGGAAATTAGAGGAAGAAAAGTATGGGGTTGGAGGTAGGCGAAGTCATATTAAATGAGGGAAGGGCAAGTAGGGGCAGTAACAGAAAATGAGGGGAGGGAAATTAGGGGACGTGAGTGTAAATAAGGGGTGGGTAAGTAGGGAAAGAAGAATTTTGGCTGTGGAAGTAAAAAGAGTAGGACAGAGGACGGGGAATGTTGGCTGGAAAAGTGAGTAAAGTGGAAAAAAGATGAAGAAGAAGCAGGGGAATTGGGAGGAACTAATGAGAGAGAAAGTCATGGGAAATAAGCGAAAATGAAAGGAGGGTAAGTATAGGAAGTGCGGGAAGCTTTTGAGAGGAAATAGGAGAAATTAGAGGAGGGAAAGTAGGGAAGGACAAGAAGTAGATAAGATGTCGGGAGAGTCATAAGAAATGAGGAGAAAAGTGAACCTTCGAAAACATTCAAGAAGCGAAAACAGAACTCAAGAGGAAAAGTTTAAGCTGGAAATGGAATAGTTCGGATCGAAGGGTGATTAAAATTTGGTAGGAAATCATCTGCTATTGAGAAAAAATATGAGGAAGAAGTAGGGAAAGTAGTAGGACATGAGAGGAAGTGATGGGAAATTGAAGGGAGGTTAAGTATAGGGAGTGAGGGGAGATTATGAGAGGGATAAGGTAAAATAAGGGGAGGAAAAGTAGGGAATCGCAAGCAAGGCACAGGAGGTCGGAGAATTTGTAGGAAATGTGGGAAGTGCGAGTATGCGAAATAAGGGTATATGAGGGGAGGGAAAGTAGAAGATGTAAGTGAAAATGAGGGAAGGGGAAGTAGAGTAAATAAGGTGGAATAAGGGAATGGGAAGTAGAAGAAGAAAGGGAAGATGAGGTAGGATAAGTGATGGGAAATGAGAAAAGGGGCAGAGATGGGAAATTCGAGGAGGGGCAGTAGTGGAATTTGGGAGAAACAAGGATGGAGGAGGTAAGGGAAAATGAGGTGAGGAGAAATTATAGGATATAATAATAAGAAGAAACGGTGGGAAATACGGGAATAGAAAATAAGGAGGTAGAGGAAGTGAGGGGAAATAAGGGATTAGGAAGTAAGAGGCAATTTGGGGTGGGGAAGAAGGGGATAGTAAGTGCTGAATGGGGAAGTGAGGAGGGGGGGATGGGAACTAGGGGAGGAATTAGGATGTAGGGGGGAGGAGGAGGGAAAGTATGGGCGGAGGCTTGAAATACTTAATTAATGTCTAAATATGCTACAAATCTCTATCGTTTTAGCAATTTTTTTTAACCTAAATTGAGGTATATTATTTTAATTATTTTAATTAATTTTAAGATTATTTTCATATTATTTTATTATTAAATTAAATTATTTTGTATATAAATATGATTAAATTTCATCTTTGTAGTTAAAAGTTCCTGTATTGTATTAAACTTTGATCTTTTTTGGTAAAAAATAAGTCTTTGCGGTTGTAATTTTAACTATTTGGTTGAAAGTTCAACGACTTTATCAAGAATTCATTTTTTTTCGGAAAATGCATTATTTAGTTGAGAAATCATATCTTTGCTTGGAAATTAAACTATTTGGCTAAAAATTCCTTTTTCAAATTATTGCTTTTAATTGAAAAGTAACCAATCCCTTTGTGGTTGAAAATTATATATTTTTTAATTGAAAGTTCAACTATTTTGTTGAGAATTCAACTATTTGGTCAAAAATAAATCCAATTTATTAAAAATTAAACAATTTTGTTAAAAAGTATCATTCTTGGTTATTAAGTGAACTGTTTGATTGAAAATGCGTCATTTTTTTAGGAATCAACTACTTTGTTGAAAAATATATTTTTTGGTTGATTTCAACTGTTTTCGATTTAAAATTAAAATCCGTTTTGGTTCAAATATCATCGATTATATTTTTAGTTAAGTATTCATCTCTTTTAACAATTTTCTTAGAATTTATTTCTTAACCTAAAATTAAACTATTTCAGTTAAAGATTCGTCACTTTAGTTAAAAATTTATCTCTTTAGTTGAAAATTTAAGTATTCGGTTAAAACTGTTTTTTTTTTGTTTTGTTTGAAATTAAATTTTTTATGTCCGTGAAGCTAGCACACCAATAATGAATTATCCAACTTTTGTTAAATGGAATCGTTTGAATGTCGTTAAGATGCATTGGGAAGCCAAATGTTTTGGTTTGGACGGCAAAACTCAAAAAGAAATTGTGTTTTTAAAATTGAAGTGCTAACTTCACGCTGCGGAACACATTTTCATTTTTTTCAACAATTTTTTTCCAGTCGTTTTGATGTCGTTAGGATGCGTTTGAAAGCTCACTTTTGACGTTTGGACGATGAAATTGTGTGAGTTATCCAATAAAAAAGTTATTAGCACAATACTCGCGAGCGGCGCCTTCTCAAGTGGTAGTGACCTTCTTTGGTCAGCCATGTTAAAATGTTCAAAATTTCTACTGTGTTACACATTTGTAAAATGTTCCAAATTTCTGAAATTATAAAAATTATAAAAATTTCTGAATTTTAAAAAATCTTCAATTTTCTCAAATTTCCCAAATTTTCTACAATTTGTAAACTTTTCTAAAATTTGTGGAATTGTCTAAAATTTGTAAAATTTTCTAAAATTTGTAAAAATATTAAAAATTTGTAAAATATTTAAATTTTTTAAACTTACCAAACTGTCTAATATTTATGAATTTGATGAAATATTAAAAATGGTAAAATCATTGAAATTTCTGAAATTAATGTTAAAAAATTTTTGAATTTCTAACGTTATTCAAATTTCTAAAATTATTAAAATTTTTAGAATTTTCCAAATTTTTTATATCATCAAAATTTCTAAAATTTCTAAAAGGTTCCAAAGTTACAATATTTTCAACATTTCTAAAATTATAGAATCATCTCAAAGTTTCAAAATGTTCAAAACTTCGAAATTTAACAAAATCTCTAATATTTCCAAATTTCCAAAATGTCTAAAATATTTAAAAATGTTAAAAATTATTAAAATTGATACAATGATCAAAATATCGAAACTGTTGAAAATTTTTCAAATTATAAAAATTTCTCTAATTTTCAAAAGGTATAAAATTACAAAAATTTGAAAAATATATAATATAATTATAGTATAATAAAATTATCTATATTAGAAATTTTGGTAAGTTTGAAAATGTTGAATGTTTTATAAATTTTACAAATTTTAGATAATTTGGGAAAGAGAAAATTGAACATTTTGTCAAATTTAAAAATTTTGATTTTTTTATAATTTCAGAAATTTTGAACATTTTACAAATTTTGAACATCCTAGAAATTTTGAAAATTTTAAAAATATACGGAAATTTAGATAATCCGAAAATTTTCAAAATTTTTTGATAGTTTCGGTACCAAATTTTTCGCGTTGACACAACATAGGTTTAAGGACACGGCTAATCAATGCCGGTCACTACTACTTGAGATGGTCAGCATTTCTAAAATTATAGAAAAATCTCAAAGTTTCAAAACCTCTAAAATTTTCAAAATTACCGAAATTTCTAAAATTTCAAAAATATTTTAGATTCTAAAAATGTCAAAATTTCCTAAAAATTTTGAAATTATCAAAATTTATAAATTGTTCAATATTGGTAAAGTTATGCAAATTTCTAAAATGTTTAAAATTTATAAAATTATCTATTTTATAAATTTTTATAAGTTTGAAAATTTTGCATATTTTATAAATTTTGAATATTTTATGAATTTGAGAAAATTTTACAAATTTTAGAAAATTAGAAAATTTTGCAAAATGTAGGAATTTTGATCATTTTTATAATTTCAGAAATTTTGAACATCTTAGAAATTTTGATAAGATACGGGTTAGATAACCCAAAAATTTTGAAAATTTATGGAGAGTTTCAGTACCAAATAATACAATTCTCACACAATTTCATTGTACAAACGTCAAACGTGAGCTGCCAAAAGCATCCTAACAACATCCAAACGATTAAAAAAAAAAAATTTCCAAAAAATTAAAATTTGTTCCTCAGCGTGAAGTTAGCACTCCAATTTCGAAAACTTAATATCTTTTTGAGTTTTGCCGACAAAAACGAAGAAAATTGGCTCCCAAACGCATCCTAACGACATCCAATCGATTCCATTAAACAAAAGTTGGACATTTAATTGTTGGAGTGCTAACTTCACGGAAATAATTCTTTTGTCTGATAATTTTTTATTCCACTTTTGATAGATAATGGATACTTTTTAAATAAAAATTCAACTGTATGGTTCAAAATTTATTTTTTTTAGATGAAAATTAAACTGTATAGTTGAGTATGCATCTTTTTCCCCCGTTGAAAATTCAACTACCTTATTGAAAATTCGTCTTCTTCCGTAAAAAATTAATTGTCTTAGAGATGGATTCAGCAACTTGACTTAAATTCGATCTATTTTTTTTTAATTTCGAATTATTTTTTAAAAAAGTAATTCTTTTTTATTGAAAATTCGCATGCAACTAGTTTAGGCAGATCTCAAAGACTTTTCGATGTGCTTCTACCGGGGCTTTGGTGGTTCGGAACCCACCTTAAACTGCAGGTCTCCTCAGAAGAGGCTGGTTAAATACCAAGGATTAAAAAGACTTATCGATGGCTTAACCTTGGGGGTCACTGGAAAATTTTGAGCAGACTCAAAAATGAGTCAGTGATCACCTCGTGCTTAAGGCATCCACCGGGGACTCACCCTCGGTGGTCGCTCGCCTATTTTGAGTAATGAGCACACACACACACTTACATGATACACGAGGGCAGTGCTTCGAATCTGTGCATCTAACTGATGAACTCAAAGGGATCGCTCCGTCCACCCTAGCCTGGCCGTATTTTCCTTCATCCACCGAGATCTAAAATACTCGATGAAGTTGGCCGGATTCGGACTACTGCCTTGAGACATAATATTATTATTCTCGGAAAATTCAAGGCTCAAGAAAGCTTGTTGTAAGCACTAATTGTTACTAGTCAAGATAAAAAATTAAGTGCGATGTATGTCCGAAAACTTCTGGTATGACGATGATGTTCTCTTTAAATTACTCTCCTTTGGAAGCTACAATCTTCTTCCAGCGATCCTTCCACTTTCGGAATCACTCCTTACAGTCATTTTGCGGAATAGCTAACAACTGCTTAGTCGCATTCTGTTTTATTTTCTCTACGTCCTGAAATCGTTTCCTTTTTAGAGGATACTTCAATTTGGAAAACAGCCAGAAGTCACAGGGAGCCAGGTCAGGACTGTATGATGGCTGCCGAAGTTGTGTAAGGCCGTGTTTCACCAGAAATTGCTGAATAAGCTTCGATGAATGGGCATTATCTTGTTAAAGGACCAAATTGCTACTGACCCAGATTCATCATCAATCATTGGTAAACGAGGACTTTCATAATTAGCACTCGCACTCATTCTACATTTTGAAGTATTTTGGCCAATGTGGGCCTGTCAGAGCAAGAACAATTTTGGCTAAACCCGGAGTAATGAAACGTAGAGAGTCAGGTCTGCCTGAACCGTATCCAATTGGAATGCATAATATTGCGCAATATACTCGACTAGGGACTCGTGCACTGCGGCCCTTCCTAAGCGAGAGTCGCAACTGTCTCTCGCCCCTTGACCTGAGAAACTGCAATGGCCAGCAGTTCTACGAATTACTAAACCGATAATCACTAAACCGGGAGTCAGGTGTAATGTACTCTCTGTTCGGTGCGTTCCATCATCCTGAAATGCAGCGCGTACGTACAAGGTCTGATACTTCCCGGACTATTTAATTTCGAAAGATTAAATTTGTTGACACTAAAGATCGTAGAAGGAAGACGGATTGCTGTTTAAGGGTGGTTAATTAATCCAAGTCCGTAGTTAATTCGATAGAGGGACATAGCTCCCGCGAATGACCCAGTTGTGGACACCGCTCCGCTTCGTTGGCAGCAAGGGCGAGGAAGATTAATCATCATCCGCGGTATAGCAGTATAGCTGGTGCAAGCAGCAGAAAATAATTAAATCGTCGGATTGAAATAGAATGCTGTCTCCAATAAGCCGTAAATGGCTCCACCTACTGCAGCAGTGCAATGCTATGCCAATCGCTTCGAATTATCTGATCGAGAACTTCTTTGCTCTTATTCTATCTTTCACCGTAAAAGACTTGAGCTGATTCTTTTACGAGGGTCGTAAAGTACATCCTGTAATGCTGCTCATTTTAAATTCAAAGAGGCTCAGGCTTGTGAAGATTTCAATTCCCTGAACGGACAGTGGTCCAAATCAGGAGTTTACTGTTCAAAATCGGCTGGAGGACGCGGTTAGAGCTCGGATGGGTGACCATTCATGATTCTCTAATAAAAATCTTATTAAGTTGTCGAATACTAATCAATTTAAAACATAATTGAAAATAGTTTTCTTATAAGCAATATATACCTACGAAAAAAAGAAAAATGTACTATTTGTTCATTACAATATTTATAACAATAGGATTTGTTAATATTTGGTAATAATTTGTTACCAGTATCAATTCTGTAAGGTTTGAAAGAGATAAAAAATGAGTGATAAAACACGAAAAGTATTTTCCGGAGTTCATAACATTGTTAATACACCCTAACTTTTATTGCTCAAATTCTTCCAAAGAGATCAAAAATGAGTGGTAACACACGAAAAACATGTTCCTGAGTTAGTAACGTTGTTAATCTACCCTAACGTTAATTGCACAAATTCTTCCAAAGAGATCAAAAATGTTTGGTAAGACGCAAAACAAATTTTCCTGAGTTTGGCAATATTTTTGCTCACCCATATTGCGCATTGCTAAAATTCTTTCAGAGAGATAAAAAATGAGTGGTAAAACACGAAAAGTATTTTCCGGAGCTCGTAACATTGTTAATTCACCCTAACGTTCATTGCTCAAATTCTTCCAAAGAGATAAAAAATGAGTGGCAACACACGAAAAGCATTTTCCTGAGATCGTAACATTGTTAATCTACCCTAAAGTTCATTACACAAATTCTTCCGAAGTGATCAAAAATATTTGGTAAGACTCAAAAAGAATTTTCCTGAGTTAGGCAATATTTTTTCTCACCCTTATTGTGCATTGCTAAAATTCTTTCAAAGAGATAAAAAATGAGTGGTGAGACACGAAAAGTATTTTCCGGAGCTCGAAACATTGTTAATTGACCCTAACGTTTATCACACAAATTCTCCCGAAGAGATCAAAAATGTTTGCTAAGACTCAAAAAGAATTTCCCTGAGTTAGGCAATATTTTTGCTCACACTTATTGCGCATTGCTAAAATTCTTTTAAAGATATCAAAAATGAGTGGTAAGACACGAAAAGCATTTTCCTGAGTTCGCAACATTGTTAATTCACCCTGAAGTTTATTGCTCAAATTCTTATAAAGAGATAAAAAATGAGTGGCAACATACGAAAAGCATTTTCCTGAGATCTTAGCATTATTAATCTACCCTAAAGTACATTACACAAATTCTTCCGGAGAGATCAAAAATGTTTGGTAAGACTTAAAACGAATTTTTCTGAATTTGGCAATATTTTTGCTCACCCATATTGCGCGTTGCTAAAATTCTTTCAAAGAGATCAAAAATGACTAGTAAAACACGAAAAGTATTTTCCGGAGCTCGTAACATTGTTAATTCACCCTAACGTTTATCGCTCAAATTCTTCCGAAGAGAAAAAAAATTAGTGGTAACACACGAAAAGCATTTTCCTGAGATCGTAACATTGTTAATCTACCCTAAAGTTCATTACACAAATTCTTCCGAAGAGATCAAAAATGTTTGGTAAGACTCAAAATTAATTTTTCTGAGTTAGGCAATATTTTTGCTCGCCATTATTGCGCATTGCTAAAATTCTTTCAAAGAGATCAAAAATAAGTGGTAAGACACGAAAAGCATTTTCCTGAGTTCGCAAAATTGTCAATTCACCCCAACGTTCATTGCTCAAATTCTTCCAAAGAGATCAAAAGTGAGTGGTAACACACGAAAAGCCTTTTCCTGAGATCGTAACATTGTTAATCCACCCTAACGTTCATTGCACAAATTCTCCCAAAGGGATAAAAAAATGAGTGGTGAGACTTGAAAATAATTTTTTTCAAGTTCGGAAAATGTTCAATCTGCCCTATTGTGAATTTAAATTAAATAAATTAAATACAATTAAATTGATAAATAAATTAAATTTATTTAAAGAGATTAGAAATGAGTAGTAAGACACAAAAAGAATTGTCTTCATTTATTTTTTTTTTATTTTACTCACATTTTACTCACATTTTACTCATTCCTATTGCGCGTTGTACAAATTCATTAAAAGAGATTAGAAATGAGTAGTGAGACAAGAAAAGCATTTTCCTGAGTTCGTAACATTGTTACCCCATCCTAACGTTCATCATTCAAACTTTTTAAATAAAATCAAAAATGAGTGGTAAGACTCGAAAAGAATTTTCCAGAGTTCGTAACATTTTTACTCATCCCTATAATTTGACTCATATTTTACTTATCCGAATTGCGCGTTGCTAAAATTCTTTCAAAGAGATGAAAAATTAGTTATAAGACTCGAAGAGAATTTTCCAGAGTTTGTAACATTTTCACTCATCTCTATAATTTTACTCATCTTTTACTCATCCCTATTGCCCGTTGCTAAAATTCTTTTAAAGAGATCGGAAATGAGTGGTAAGATTCGAAAAGGATTTTCCTAAGCTTCGAAAACTTTTACTCTGCCCTATTTCTCAATGCTCAAATTATTTAAAAGAGATGAAAAATGAGCTGTAAGACTCGGAAATAATTCTTTAGAGTTTGTAAGGTTTTTACTAATCCCTCTAATTTTCCTCATATTCTACTCATCCTTATTGCGCGTTGCTAAAATTCTTTTGAAGATAACAGAAATGAGTGGTAAGAAGCGAAAAGCATTTTCCTGAGTTTATAACATTGTTACCCCATCCTAACGTTCATTATTAAAATTCTTTTAATCAGATCAAAAATGAGTGTTAAGACTTAAAAAGTATTTTTTTAAGTTCGGAAAATTTTCAATCTGCCCTGTTGCTCATTGCTCAAATTGTTGTAAGGAGATGAAAAATGAGTGATAAGATTAGAAGAGAATTTTCCAGAGTTCGTAACATTTTTACTCATCCCTATAATTTTACTCATATTTTACTCATCCATATTGCCCGTTGCTCAAATTCATTTAAAGAGAATAGAAATGAGCGTTAAGGCACGAAAATTATTTTCCTGAGTTCGTAACATTGTTACCCCATCCTAACGTTAATTATTAAAACTTTTTTAATGAGATCAAAAATGAGTGGTAAGACTCGAAAAGAATTTTCCTGAGTTCGTAATATTTTTACTTATGCCTATTCCTCTTTGCTAAAATTCTTTTAAAGGGAACACAAATGAGCAGTAAGACTCGAAACGAATTTTCCAGAGTTCGTCACATTTTTAGTCATTCCTATAATTTGCCTCATATTTTACTCATCCGAATTGCGCTTTGCTAAAATTCTTTTAAAGAGATGAAAAATTAGTGATAGGACTCGAAGAGAATTTTCCAGAGTTCGTAACATTTTTACTCATCTCTATAATTTTACTCATATTTTACTCATCCCCATTTCCCGTTGCTCTAATTCATTTAAAGATATTATAAATGAGTGGTAAGACACGAAAAGCATTTTCCTGAGTTTGTAACATTGTTACTCAATCCTAACGTTCAGTATTCAAACTTTTTTGATAAGATCAAAAATGAGTGGTAAGACTCGAAAAGAATTTTCCTGAGTTCGTAACATTTTTACTCATCCCTATAATTTTACTCATATTTTACTCACCCTTATTGCGTGTTGCTAAAATTCTTTTAAAGAGATCAGGAAATTAGTGGTAAGACTCGAAAAGAATTTTCCTAAGTTTCAAAAAGTTTTACCTTGCCCTATTGCTCAATGCTCAAATTATTTAAAAGAGGTGAAAAATGAGTTGTAAGACTCGAAAATCATTCTTCCGAGTTCGTAACATTTTTAGTCATCCCTCTAATTTTCCTCATATTTTACTCATCCTTATTGCGCGTGGCTAAAATTCTGCCCTGTTGCTCATTGCTCAAATTCTTTTAAAGACATGAAAAATGAGTGATAAGACTAAAAGAGAATTTTCCAGAGTTCGTAACGTTTTTACTCATCCCTATAATTTCACTCATATTTTACTCATCCCTATTGCGCGTTGTTAAAATTTTTGTAAGTTCGAAACATTTTCAATCGGCCCTATTGCTCATTGCTAAAATTCTTTAAAATAGATGAAAAATGAGTGGTACCACTCGAAAAGAATTTTCCAGAGTTCTTAACATTTTTACTCATCCATTTTACTTTTTGCTCAAATTCTTTTAGAGAGATTAAAAATGAGTGGCGAGACACGAAAAGAATTTTCCTAAGCTTGAAAAAATTTTACTCTCCCCTATTACTCATTGCTCAAATTCTTTGAAACATGAAAATTGAGTTGTAAGACTGAAAAAGAATTTTCATGAGTTCGGTACATTTTTACTCATCCCTTTTGCTCATTGCTCAAATTCTCTTAAATATATGAAACATGAGTGGTATGACTCGAAAAGAAATTTCTAGAATTCGTAACCTTTTTACTCATCGCTGTTGCTCATTGCTAATATTTCAAATAGATAAAAGAAAAACATTTTCCTAAGTTCGGAACATTTTTAAACTGTCCTATTGCCCATTGCTAAAATTCTTTTAAAGAAATTAAAAATGATTGGTAAGACTTGTAAAGAATTTTCCTGAGTTCGTAACATTTTTACTCATCCCTATTACGCATTGCTAAACTTCGTTTAAAGAGGTCAAAAATTAGTGATGAAACTCGAAAAGCATTTTCCTAAGTTCGAAAAATGCTTCAAGTTTGAGTAAAGCTCAATGAGGAGGAAACGTCGGTTTTAGGTAACTGAGCGCTAGAGATGTGAAATTTTGAAAGTTTCTAAAGAAGTTCGAAAAGAGAGAAAGTTTAACGTGAAAGTGTCTCTCAAGGATCTTGCAGATACTAAAACGTTTCAATCTTTCTTTTTGTCTTCCTTCTTTCCAATGTGCTATACGCTGGACAAAAGTTGTAATTAAATTCTGGAAGAGAATTATAGTAAACGACCAAAGTTTCTAGCATAAGAACATTGTCAAATTGAAAAGATTATGACCCTGACAGAATAAAAAACTTACTTCTATTATCATCATCAATCGCGTACAAAACGCGAGCCTAGTCTTTCAATATGAGGGAACACATTTTTTTTTATTCAAAATAAAAATTTCGGCCAACTATTTATTTTTTAAAATTTTTGAATACTCAAATTCTCGCTCTAACTAGATTTTAGGAAAATATTATCAACTTGTTTAAAAGTTTATTTAAATATAATAATATGTCGGAAAAAAATCGAGAAAAATTTGAAGACCATTTTTTTTATTTGACAGGACTATCAAATTTGAGGAAATCTTTCAAAGTTCTCAAATATTTTTGATCTCTTCAAAAACTCTAAAATGCATAATTATCTTTTAAATTTTCCCGAATTATTCCCGAAATTTTGAATATTTTTTCACAAAAAAATTGATTAACAATCCTGCAGATTTTTTTCGACTTTATAAAATATCTGAGATTTTGAAATTACCAATACAGTAAAATTTCCCAATT
>CAKNWT010197116.1:0-13850 GCA_932066315.1 Andricus coriarius
ATTTTTTATTGTTGAAGATTTATCATTCAGTTGAAAATTTAACACTTTGGTTGACAACGTAATGTTTTGTTGAAAATTCATCTTTTTGGTGGAAATTTAATTTTCTCTGCTAAAAATTCATCTATTTGTTTAAAAATTCAACTATTTTATTGAAAACTTTGGTTGAAGATTCAACAATTTGGTTAACATTTAAGTATTTCCTTAAAAAGTCATGTTTTGGTTGAAGATTTATTATTCAGTTGAAAATTCATCTGTTTGGTTGACAATGTAACTATTTTCTTGAAAATTCATCATTTTAGTAGAAAATTAATCTTCCATGCTGAAAATTCATTTTTGTTTGTTTGAGGATTCAACTATTTTATTGAAAACTTAGGTTGAAAATTCAACCATTTGGTTAGGAGTATTTATTTCCTTAAAAAGTCATTTTTTGTTTGAAGATTTATCATTCAGTTGAAAATTTCTCTTTTTGTTGAAAATTCGTCTTTTTCGGTAAAAAATTAATTTGTTGGCTGAAAATCCATTTGTTTGTTTGTTTGAAAATTGAACTATTTTATTGAAAGCTTTGGTTGAAAATTAAACCAATAGGTTAAGTATTAGAGGATGTCCTTACTTGAAAAGTATTTTTTTATTGTTGAAGATTTATCATTCAATTGAAAATTTATCTCTTTGGTTGAAGATGTAACTATTTTGTTGAAAATTCGTCTTTTATGGTAGAAAATTGATCTTGGCTGAAAATTCATCTATTTGGTTAAAAATTCAACTATTTTCTTTAAAATTTTGGTTGAAAATTCAAGAATTTAGTTAAAAGTTGAAGTATTTCCTTAAAAAGTCATTTTTTGGTTGAAGATTTATTATTCAGTTGGAAATTTATCTCTTTGGTTGCCGATGTAAATATTTCATAAGAAATTCGTCTTTTTTGGCACAAAAATAATCTTCTTGGCTAATAATTCTATTTTTTGTTTGTTTGAGGATTCGACTATTTTATTGAAAACTTTGGTTTAAAATTCAACCAATTGGTTAAGAGTTAAAGTATTTCCTTGAAAAGTATTTTTTTTTTGGTGAAGATTTATCATTCAAGTGAAAATTTATCTTCCATGCTGAAAATTCATTTTTTTTGTTTGGTTTGAGAATTCAACTATTTTATTGAAAACTTTGGTTGAAAATTTGACCAATTGGTTAAGAGTTAAAGTATTTCCTTAAAAAGTAATTTTTTGGTTAAAGATTTATCTCCTTGGTTGACAATGTAACTATTTTGTTGAAAATTCGTCTTTTTTAGTAGAAAATTAATCTTCCATGCTGAAAATGAATTTTTTTTGGTTTGAGAATTCAACAATTTTATTGAAAACTTTGGTTGAAACTTCAACCAATTCTTCAAGAGTTGAAGTATTTCCTTGAAAAGTCATTTCTTGGTTGAAGATTTATAATTCAGTTGAAAATTCATCTCTTTGGTTGCCAATGTAAATATTTCGTTAAAAATGCAACTGGTTGAAGATTAATCTTTTTTGGTTGAAAATACCACTATTCTGTTGAAAATTAAATTTTATGTTGAAATTTTGATTTGACATATTTGAAATCTTCAAAAATCTTTAAAAAACAAATAAGCAAATAAACTGAAAAAATAAATAGTTTATTCAAAATTTATATTTATCCGTAAATCGAGAAACTGCATAAATGGGTAGCTCGCGATTGTTGACGGTAGTTTCAAAAAAGTAGAATCGATTTTTGAAAATTTCAATTGTAGGAAAATCCGTGTCGAGAATCGGTTCGATGAAACTCGTTAATTAAAAATCGAGTGAAAATCGTTATCCCGGACATACATTCCAGCCTTTCTCTAAGCTGGGAAGTAGGTTCTATGGATGGTCGGCAGATCCGTTCCCACACGTGAGAAAACTTTTGAGGAACACGTTTAGTTAGATAGGACCTGCGCCATCTTGAAAAAATTGGCCCCCTCTTTGTGATCCCCCGAACAGGTTCTACTTCTTTACCTGGTCCGGAAGGACGTCTCAAGAACAATTCCTCTTCTAAAAATCTAAAACATAGGCCGGAAAATTAAAAAAAAAATCCGAATGCAGTTCACTTGAAAACTGTAAAAATGTATTGAATTTAAGATTAATTCGATTCAATTTATGAATTCTTTTTAAACAGTATTAGAAATTTTATAAATGTATGTATATCATTAAGCTATTTCCCTTTCGGCGAGCCTCTAGGGGTAAGCGTGACACTACCCGATTCGGGTAGTGTTTTTTAGGTGGATAGTTTCTTGTAGTAAATAACTACAAGTGTTTAAATTTTATAAATAATTTTTTTAATTTAATTTATTCAGAAAAAAGATCTTTTCCTTTTGCTCCGCCTGGATTCGAACGCCAGGTCAAGTGATTGCCGGTCAATGCTTGCCGGTCAAGTGCTCTAATCACTAAGCTACTAGAAAGATCGGAAGAAGAATCCTTTTTCTGAAACACGCTTTGTTTTGCAAGATGTTTTAATGCTAAAATATACTAGTAACAATTTTATAAATAATTTAAAAGTCAATTATAATTGAAGTAATCGACTTGAGCTGACAATAATTGTAATAATCAATTCTGAGTCGATATTAATAGGTTCGGACTGGCAAAAACAGATTTTGAATTTTGGCGGGTCAAAAGTTCGATTTTAAATCGATGTTGATCGAAAGTAGTTTTAACAATCGATTGTGATATAATATATAGATTGTTCAAACTAACCGATTATAAATCACCAATAATCGCAAAAATTATTTTAATTCGATAATAATCGAAGAAGTAATATTTTAATTATCGATTTCAAGTCGATACTTTCGTTATTTATAAGCAATTTTTTTGGGTCAAGGGCTCGAACTCGCAAAATGTTTCAAATTTCGGCGGGTCAAAAGTTCGATTTTAAATCGATGTTAATCGAAAGTAGTTGTAATGATCGATTGTGAGACAATATTAAATAGATTTTATTACGATTTTTCAAACCAATTGATTTTAAATCGCCCAGAATCGAAATAATCAATTTTAATGCGATAATAATCGAAGAAGTAATATTTTTTATCAATCGATTTCGAGTCGATACTTTCGCTATCTACGTTCTCTATTTGTTGGGTGAAGGTTTCGGAATGTAAAAAAAAGATTTCATATTTGGCGGGCTTGAAGTTCTATTTTAAATCGATGTTAATCGAAAGTATTTGCAATAATCGATTTGAGACAATACTAAATAGATTTTGTATCGATTTTTCAAACCAATTGACTTTAAATCGCTAATAATCGATATAATCTATTCTAAGTCGAGATTAATCGAAAGAAAATCGAAATACTCGACTTTCAATAAGAATAATTTATTATAATTAAGAGACGAAAAATAATATCTGGTGCAATATTAATCGAAATTCGACTGTTTATCGTTCGATTATTTTACTAATTCGATTATTCTCGATTAAAAATGAACTATGTCGATTTATATAGATTAAAAATATTATTTAAGTTGTCGATTTAAAAAGTAAATTTTTTACGTATTACGATTGATATTAATCGATGCTTTTTATCATTATTGTTTCAGAATCGATTATTTCAATTATTTTCCTTTCAGTCGATTTTAGTACCATTTTGAACTCCGATTCAATAATTTCGATTAAGCTTATTAAAAAAATCGATTTAAATCCAAAAAAATCTATTTTAATCGGAAGTATCGATTAATCAATTACAATTCGATAATAAGTCAACAAAATTCGATAAAAATCGATTAAAAATCGATACTAATCGAAAAATTGAGTACTCGCAGATTATAAATTATGGTGATTTATCGGTAAATTACGGTAACTTATCGGTAAATTACGGTAACTTATCACTTCGAGTTGGTACAGAGGGTTGTAAATTTTTGGTAAATTTATAAATTACCAGAAATGTTATAAATTTTTGGTAAAATTATAATTTACTAAAAACTTGGTAAATTTATGGCAAATTTATAAATTACCAAAAATTTTGAAATTTTTTCAAAGTTTTTTGAAATTTCGAAAAATTTTGATAGTTCATGGAATTTTGAAAATTTTAGGAAACTTACCGAAATTTAGAGAATCTAACAATTTTTGTGAATTTTAAGTAATTCATGGTAAATTATGGTAATTTATCGATAGGTTATTGTAAATTGTCGCTTCGAGTTAGTCAAGAAAGTTTGAAAGTGATAAATTTATAAATGACCAAAAATTCGGTAAATGTATCAATTGCCAACAATTTGGCAAATTTATAAATGACTAACATTTCGATAAATTTATAAATTACCTAAAATTTCGTGAATTTATAAATTAACAAAATTTTTAGAAATTTAAAGTACCTAAAAATGTCCATAATTTCCTGAAATGGTAAATTATAATCCTTTATTGGTAAATTACGGTAACTTATAACATCGAGTTGATACAAAGGGATGTAAATTTGTGGTTTTATAAATTACTAAACAGTTTGTAAACTTATGGTAAATTTATAAATTTTCAAACATTTTAGAAATTTATGGTGAATTTACAAATTACCAATTATTTTAAAGATTTCTTGTAAATTTATATCCAAAAGTTTTCAATCTTTCCGGAAATTTTAGTTAAGTTAAGGTAATTTATAGTAATTACCAAAAATTTGGTAAAATGGTAAATTACCCAGAATTTTGGAAATTTATGAAAATTCAGAGTATCTAAAAATTTCCTGAAATTTTTGGTGATTTGTGGTAAATAATCTGACATCACTTTTTACTCCCTAGGGACTGAAAAGTGGAACCCCAGCCCCACGTTATCGGTACTAAAAACGGTTGAAATCATGCATCTGTTATGAAAACTATACATAACACAATTTTCGAGTTTATTTTTGCAATATAAAATCCGAAATTCCGCTTTTCTCTTAATTTTTATTGAATTTCATGCGGTTTTTAATAATTTTATTCCACCTTCGGCTTTTCTGCGACTATTGACTGCTAATTGGCACGGATCGAGAATGTCGACGGATTAGTTTGTTCCGGTCGTGAGCACAGATTTGCGTTAATAGGGCATGCACGACCTTCGACTTTACTCTACTCTCGTCTCATAATCCTCGTGAATACGAGTTGTGAATGACGATCGTATTCCTTTAGTTGTCATGTCGTCCATTTCATGCTAACTAGAGTCTTACGCCGATTTACTATTCAGACTTCGCAACTCAAAAGACGAGAAAAGCCTCGCTCGTTTGTCAAACCTGATTTATGACCCTTGCAACAATCGCTTTGTCTCCCAAGAAAATTATCAGATTTTTATTCTTCGATATTACTTCTATCCACTTTCCGTTCTACAATTATGTATTATCTGCAAAGTTTTATTATTTGTCATCAAATTCTTCACTCTCCCTTTTTATTTTAAATTTGACAATTTCAAAATTCGCGCCAAAAGTATCGATTGGTTGTCGCTTCAACGAATCCTCTATTTTAGCGCGAAATTCAAAATTTATATATTTTACTTCGGTTCTAGTTGCTTTTTGATTACACAACATTTACTAAATGAATCTATTAATATTATTTGTATCAAAAATGAAAATAATAGTAATTTAATATTACTTTTTGCTATTAAAATGTAATGAAACGGGAAAATTGGGGTTGCAATTTAAGGGGAATGACAAACTGAGCTGTATCGATTTTTTTTGTGAACACCTGTTGCAGTGCCGATATAAAATTTACAGAACACTTTCCATTTCAAATTTTACAAATTCAAAATTCGCGCCAAAACAATCGAATGGTTTTTGCTTTGACCAACGCTCTAGTTCAGCGCGAAATTCAAAATTTAAATATTTTATTTCGGTTTTAGCTGCCTTGTTATTATACAAAATCGATTAAATGAATCTGTTACGAGTACTAGATGCATGGGATTACAATGGACCAGAATGCATGGTACAATGGACCAGATGCATGGGATTTGGTCCATTTTAGCCCTATTTTGTTAATATCTTCGTAAAAACTAATTTTTCCTATATAAGTGTATTTGAAAAATAGTTTTTATTTTTTATGAACTATTAATGGTATAATAAAATGATGATTATTATTATTCATTACGAAGATATTACAAAAATAATGTGTTGTCCCATGCATTTGATCCATTGTTTTTCCCTCAGCATTTAACGAAGTGAAGTTAGCTGGTGGTTGAAGTGAAAATACGTAATACAACTAGCAGAGCCGTTTCTATTTAAAATTTAACAATTTAAAAATTCGCGCCAAAACATTCGATTGGTTTTCGCTCATACTAATCCTCTTTTTTTGCGCGAAAATCAAAATTTGAATACTTGATTTCGGTTCTAATTGCCTTGTCATTATACAAAATTGATTAAACGAATCTATTACGAGCATTTGCGTTAAGAATGAAAGTAATAATAATTTTTTATGTTTTATTATAAAGAATTAATGAAACGGGAAAATTGGGGCTGGAAATTAAGAGTTATTAAAAATTGAGGTGTAAATTTTTTTGAGTACACCTGTTGCCGTGTCGATATACAACTTGCAGAACCCTTTCTATTTCAAACTTTACAATTTCAAAATTCGCGCCAAAACAATTGTTTAATTTTCACTCTGACCAATGCTCTAGTTTAGCGCGAAATTCAAAATTTGAATATTTGATTTCGGGTACAGTTGCCTTTATTATTATAAAAAATTGAATAAATGAATCTATTACGAGTATTTGCCGTAAGAATGAAAGTATCATGATTTAATCTTATTTTTTGTTATAAAATTGTATTAAAACGAGAAAATTGTAGTTGAAAATGAAGGGAAATGAAAAATTCAGGTCTCTTGATTTTTGTTGACACCTGTTGCAGTGTCAATATACAACTCGCGGAATTCCTTGTATTTCAAATTTTACAATTTCAAAATTCTCCCCAAAACAATCGATTGGTTTTCGCTCTGACCAATCCTCTTGTTTGGCGCGAAATTTAAAATTTGAATATTTGATTTCGGTTCTAGTTGCCTTGTTGTTATACAAAATTGATTAAATAAATCTGTTTTGAGTATTTGTCTTAAGAATGAAAGTAATCGTAATTTAATATTATGTTTTGTTATAAAATTGTAGTGAAATGACAAAATTGGGGCTGAAAATGAATGGAAATGACAAATTGAGGTGTCTCGATTTTTTTGTCGACGCCTGATGCAGTGACGACATGCTACTTGAAGAACCCTTTCTATTTAAAATTGTACAATTTTAAAATTCGCGCCAAAACAATTGATTGGTTTTCGCTTCGAGCAATCCTCTTGTTCGGCGGGAAATTAAAAATAATTTTTTTTTCGGTTCTAGTTGCCCTGTTATTAACCAAAAATTTATTAAATGGATCTATTAAGAGTATTTGTCTTGAGAATGAAATTAATAGTAATTTAATATTATTTGTTGGCGTCAAAATATAATTAAACAGAAAAATTTGGTCTGAAAATTAAAGGAAATGATAAATTTAGGTGTCTCGATTTTTTTTTCGACACCTGTTGCAGTGTCGATATACAACTTTCAGAACCCTTTCTATTTCGAATTGTATAATTTTAAAATTCGCGCCAAAACAACTGATTGGTTTTCGCTCTAACCAATGCTCTAGTTTCGCGGGAAATTCAAAATTTAAATATTTGATTTCGGTTATACTTGCCGTATTATTATTATACAAAATTGAGCAAATGAATCTATTACGAGTATTTGTTTTAAGATTGAAAGTAATAGTAATTTAATATTATTTTTTTTTATTATAAAAATGTAATGAAATGGGAAAATTGTAAATGAAAATTGAGCAAAATGACAAATTGAGGTGCCTCGATTTCTTGTGGACACCTGTTGCAGTGTCGATATATAACTTGCAGAGCCCTTTTTATTTAATTTTTTACAATTTCCAAATTCGCGCCAAAACATTCGATTGTTTTTGCTCAGACCAATGCTCTAGTTTAGCGCGAAATTCAAAATTGAAATATTTGATTTCGGTTATAGTTGCCTTATTATTATACAAATTTGATTAAATGAATCTATTACGAGTATGTGTCTTAAGAATGAAAGCAATAGCAATTTAATATTATTTTTCGCTATACAACTAATTAAACGGAAAATTGGATCTGAGAATTAAGCAGAATGACAAATTGAGTTGTCTCGATTTTTTCGTGGACACCTGTTGCAGTGCCGATATATAACTTGTAGAGCCATTTCTATTTAAAATTTTACAATTTCCAAATTCGCGCCATAACATTCGATTGGTTTTTGCGCAGACCAATTCTCTTGTTTGGCGCGAAATTCAAAATTCAAATATTTGATTTCTGTTCTAGTTGCCTTATTATTATGCAAAGTTGATCAAATGAATCTGTTACGAGTATTTGTCTTAAGAATGAAAGTAATAGTAATTTAATATTATTTTTTGTAAAAAAATTTAATGAAACGGGAAAATTGGGGCTGGAAATTAAGAGTAATGACAAATTGAGGTATAGATTTTTTTTCGGTACACCTGTTGCCGTGTCGAGATACAAATTGCAGAACCCTTTCTATTTCACATTGTACAATTTTAAAATTCGCGCCAAAACAATTGATTTGTTTTTCGCTCTGACCAATCCTCTTGTCCGGCGCGAAATTCAAAATTAAATATTTTTTTTCGGTTCTAGTAGCCTTGTTATTAATCAAAATTAATTAAATGAATCTATTACGAGTATTTGTCTTAAGAATGAAAGTAATAGTAATTTAGTATTATTTTTTGTTCTAAAAATGTAATGAAGCGGGAAAATTGTATATGAACATTAACCAGAATGACAAATTGAGGTGTCTCGATTTTTTTGTGGACACCTGTTCCAGTGTCGATATACAACTTGCAGAACAGCCGACCCTGATATCTCCGTCTCGCCCTGGCTACTTTCACCTGGATCTCCTCTGATGGTTACATCCGTCTACCAGAGAGAATTATGTCCCATTTAAAATCACAAATTACTCACTCTCTCATTTAAAAATAATTAAAGAATAGCAATTTTATTTGTAGTATTTAATTGAAATTTGAATTAATTCGATTTTATTAAAAATAAATAAATAAACTAATTGTGAACAAATTAATTTTAGTTCGAACAGTGATTGTACCCACTTTCTATTTCAATTCATTGTTCCTTTCTCGTGCTTGAAACGTTTTTGGGAAATTTTTTTACCATCAGAAGTAAAGAGCAAGAAAGTAACGAGAAACGACTTTTCGTTCAGGACACGTAATATCCCTGGAAAGTGAATTATTGATGCCACCAGATTATGCAAAAGTGACCTTAGACTGTAGACGCTGAATTGGATGTAGGAAGATAAGTCAGGCAAAATTAGCATATTTCGTTCATCTTCACACGAAAAGGTTATCCCGGTCGAATTTCGACTCTCGTGCTGAATGGCATTAAATTTTTTTTCATACTTAACGTTCAAATGGAAATAATTTCACTTCAAGGGCATATTTTAATCTTTTCTTTTTAGCGATTTTTCATTTACATAACTGGATTTTAATGATGGCTTAAAGCCAGAGACATTCATTTTTTATTACACTTTACAATTTTTTTTGTCTTTAGTCAATAAATCCAATTTGATTGAGTTTAATCCAATTATCAAAGAGGTTGATAGCAATCGAATAGTCTATCTTATTCGATACAATTGCAAACATCGATATTGAATATTTGAAAAGTCGATTATGTGATACTTGAATTAATATTTTTATTTGCTAATTATTAATTTTATCTTTATTTTTTTTAATTGCCTTGATAACGATTATAAATACGTTCTCCTGAAGTGCTTTGGTGGAACAGTTGGCTTGTTGTCAACGCATTATAACGGATGGTCAAAGAAAGACAAAGAACTATTTTCAACCAGCCGATTAAAATATATCTGCAATGTTTATTAATTTATTTAACAATGTGGAATCAATTAAATTCTAAAAAGAACTTTCGTGTTTAAAGCCATAAATTTAGAACTGCGTGTTTATACTCTTAGTTTGCAAAGTCTCGAGCGAGGCACTTTCTTTGCATGGAATCTCTACATCTTATCGATAAGATCCACAAGATAGGGAAGATACAAGGACGATATCACGGTTCCAGTTTCACACAAGATTCAATCTCTATCCTCTCCATCTCCTGAGAAACTAGTTCAGGGGAACTGATGATTAAATCAACCTGATTTAATAAAATGACTTAATTTTTGAGTTATTCAATTAAGCAAATTCATAGCTTTGAATTTCGCGCCGAAGTAAGGTCTGTCTTAGGGCTGAAAATGAAGGGAAATAAAAAATGCAGGTGTCTCGATTTTTTTGTGGACACTTGTTGCAGTGTCGATATGCAACTTGCAGAACCCTTTCTATTTGAAATTTTACAATTTCAAAATTCCCGCCAAATAATTGATTGGATTTCGCTCTGACCAATGCTCTAGTTAAGCGCGAAATTCAAAATTTGAATATTTGATTTCGGTTCTAGATGCCTTTTTATTATACAAAATTGATTTAATAAATCTATTACGAGTATTTGTCTCAAGAATGAAAGTAATCATAATTTAATGTTACATTTTGTTATAAAATTGTAATGAAACGGGAAAATTGGGGCTGGAAATTAAGAGTAATGACAAATTTAGGTGTAGATTTTTTTGGGGTACACCTGTTGCAGTGTCGATATACAACTTGCAGAACTCTTTCTATTTCAAATTTTACAATTTCAAAATTCGCGCCAAAACAATTGTTTGGTTTTCGCTCTGACCAATGATCTAGTTTATCGCGAAATTCAAAATTTGAATATTTGATTTTAGGCGTGAAATTCCCTGGTGGAAAAACATTTTACAAGAAAGTACAATATTTCTAGAACTGTATTTTTGGTTAAAAACTGTATTTGTTTTGATTTGTGTTTTTGATGTGAAATTATAAATCTTTACAAAAATACAAGATTTCGCTATTATAAGAAATCACATTGAACTGTAAGTCGATTATTCGATTGAGATTTTGTAAACTATTCTTAATTTTGAAATAATTTCAAATTAATAGATTCACAACTAAACGCTCTTATTAAATTCCAAATCTTATTCAAATATTGTTTCAATCTAAAATATTTCATTTTTAACCATTTAATTTGATCTTTGTTAATTAAGGATGACATTTAAAAAATTATTTAATAATATTTTACTTTTCATTTAAAATGAGAAATTATTTTTTTTAAATGAGTCAGTTTAACAGATATTTACAAGTTTTGAGAAGACCCAAACTTAATTTAAGACTAGAAAAGATTTTTAAAAATGTTTAATTGAAATGTAGATTTTTGAAGATTTTGAAATAATATTTTGAGGCTTTTCAAGCATTTTCAAAGGTTTCAAGCGAGTAAAAAATTATTCTTACGATTCACAGGAAAATTATTAATCATTTTTTTTTAAATAATTATAAGAGAATATTTTTAAAAAATATTCCAAGATTGTCAAAAAATAATCTGGAAGATTTTAATAGGCAATTTGTTTTAATTTTTCATGATTTTAATAAAAATTTAGGAAAAATTCGAATTTTTTTATATATATTTGAAAGTTTTAAAAAAATTTCAAAAATTATTAAGAATTTGAAGAAATTTAAAGCAAAATGAAGATATTGAAATAAAATTTTGATGCTTTTTAAGGATTTATAAACTAATGTTCTTAGATTCCTGGGAAAATTGAAAATTAATTTTTATTTTAAAAAATTAATTTTAGTACAACATTTTACAATTTTTTTAATTTTACAAGATTTAAAAAAATTCCAATCCCTTTAAAAGATATTAATATATAAATTTGAAAATTTACAAAATTGTTTAAACCAAAATTGTAGATTTTTGAAGATTTCAAACAATAAATTTAGAAGGTTATTAAGAATTCGTAAAAGTTTCAAGAGATTGCAAAAATTTTCGTCAGATTTACAAAATTGTCAAAAAATAATCTGGAAGATTCTTATAAGAAATTTTTTTAATTTTTCATGATTGTAAAAAAATTGGAGGAAAAATTCGAATTATTTAGAAATATATTTAAAAGTTTTGAAACATTTTCCAAGAGTAATTTAAAATTTGAAGAATTTTAAGAGAATATTTCAAAAAATTTTTTAAATTTTCATAAAATAATCTGGAAGATTTCAAATTCTTTTAACAGATACTTAAATCTTATCAACGAATTTCAATAATAATTTTTTATTTCAAAAGATTTCAAAATTTTTTAAACAAAATGCAGATTTTTAAAGATTTCGAAATGAAATTTTGAAATTTTGTAACGATTTTGTAAGGATTTAAGATAATACGAAAATTTTCTTAAGATTCACAGGAAAATTTTTAATGATTTTTTTGTTTGAAAAAATAATTTTAATAGAATATTTCAGTAGATTTCTAAAATTTTCAAAAAAGAATTTAAAAGATTTTAAGATATTTTTTTTTAATTTTGCAGGACTTTACCAAAATTTGAGGAAAAATGGGAATCATTTTAAAATATAAAATACAGATTTTTTAAGATTTTGAAATAAAATTTTGAAACTTTTTGAGGATTTTGTAAGGATTTAATAAAATAAAAAAAAATTTCAAGATTCCTGGGACAATTTAAAATGATTTTTTATTTTGAAAAATTTATTTGAAGAGAATATGTGAAAATATTTCTAAAATTTTCAAAAAAGAATCTGGAAGATTTGAGGACAGTTTTTTAAATTATGCAGGATTTAAAAAAAATTAAATGAAAATTCAAATAATTAAAAAATATCAATAAGTTTGCTGGGAAAATGATTTTTTATTTTGAAAAATTAATTTTAAGCGAATATTTAAAGAGAATTAACATAAGCTTTTTAAGCATTTTGAAACGTTTTAAATTAATAAAAAATTTCTATAAAAATTCCCAGAAAAAGTAACAAAAGTTTTGATTATTTATCGAAAAATTAATTCTGAAAGAATATTTAATAAGTAGAACAAAGTTGTAATTTCCTGTAATTTTGGTTGTAATTTATTGTATTTATTTGTAGATTCCTGTAAAAATAGTTTTCGTTTCCTGTACTTTTTTTAAACAAATTTTCCATCAGGGTTCAAAATTTATTATTGTACTTTGTAGTTGTAAAAATAATTATAATTTTTAATTAATTTTTTTCTGAAAAAAACCTTCTTTCACTCCGCTGTGATTCAGAAGTTCTGTGGTTCGAATCCCAGCGGAGTGAAAGGAGAAGATATTTTTTTTTCAGAAAAAAATTAATTTAAAATGACTTTTAATTCATAACTGCATCTAGTCTGAAAAAGAAGTTGAAAATTTTCTGTTATTTTCTAATGATAATACAGATTCCTTTAATAATTATAATTTTATGAAGATTATTAATTTATTTTTAATTTTTTGTTTGCAGAGATATGTCGATTGCACAGTTCTGGGGACCGGAAGTGGAGCGGATGCAGAGGATTCGTCCTACGATAGTGATTATGAGGCCGAGGACTCGTTGGGATCGTCTTCTGTCCATCCGCAATTGGAATCTCAAGTTTCGTCCTCGACCCATTCTGATGTCTCAAGAACAACCTCCGACACCCTGGCGGCCGAATTTGCCGAATATGTCACTGTCCAGGGTCCTTCCCCCATCCAGAGTCCAGGTAAATGTAAATTAAAGTTGCTTTATTATTTCGAAAACGAAACGCTCTGCAATTTTACCTTTTCCAAGTATGAAACGCTGCTTCCAGCTGAAAAACGCTGGAAAAAAATACTTTACGCTTTTAAAACCGTTTTTAAATTCGAATTTTTTAAATAAAGGAACCTTTTCTAATTACAAAACGCTTCTAAATCCTCAATTTTTCGAGATTTATAAACTTCAAAATTAGAGGAACTCGTAACGCTTTCAAAACGCTGCCTAAAGCTGGAAGAATTCGGATTGTTTTCAGGGTGG
>CAKNWT010197144.1:0-11247 GCA_932066315.1 Andricus coriarius
CTTCTTTAGATTAAAGAAATATGTTTTTAAATTCCATATCCATGTTTTCGATTTGAAGAAATATTTCTTTGGCATTTATGGTGAGGGATAAATACGGCTTTCTACATTAGAACTTCTATGCGGCGACAGCGTCGTGGTCATGGCTGAGGACTTTACACTGGACGGACCCAAGTTCGATTCCTGCTGGAGGTGGATTTTTCATCGAATTTTTCTATTTCAGGTTCATCAAGATTTTAAATTATGTGAATTGTTTAAATTAAATATGTATAATAATAACAATTTTATTATAATTAAGGCCGAAAGAATCCATTTGTTCATTCAGGAAAATATGTACTACAGTTGAAGTACGAACTACTTTATTGCACTCGCGCATGGTTTAGGCCAAAGAAATATTTGTTTGAATCAGTGGGATATTTTTTTTCTTCAAATATTTAAAAATTTGATGCAGAGAAATAGTTGTTTGAGCCTATAAAATATTTGCTTGACTTTAAAATATATTTCTTTCCATCAATTCACATTCCTGATTTCAAAGAAATATTCATTCCCATTCATGGCACATTCATTTGGAACAATGAGTCACTTACTTGGTTTAAAATGCATATTTTTGTCTTCAATTAATATTTCTTCGATTCAAAGAAATATTTCCCTCTAACCAAAAGGTCGTATTCTTGTATCGAACAATGTATATACATAAAACAATAATACGGTTCTTACACTCTAATACTGTTTAACAGAATCTGCTAAATATTTCTTTGAAATAGTAGATCGTTAATTCGAACCAAAACTATTTCTATTCTCATCAACTGTCATTTCTTTGGTGCCAAGAAATATTTTTTAAAGTTGACAGTACGATTCTTTGAAACAAGAAATGAAATCTTTCAATTAAAATAACATTTATTTAATCCGATCGTCATTACCTTCAATTGAGAAAATATTTATTAGAATTTAAGTTATATTCGATCATATCGAATTACTGATTTTTAAATCCAAATTTCTAATTTCATTCAGTTAAAGACATCGTCCATTCGCTCAAATCATATTTCACAGACTGAAGAAATTATTTATTTGCTTCAATAATTTCTTATTTTTCATACAATTAAATAATTTCTTTGGATTGAAGAAATACATTATTGGACGTATTCAGTACGACCATTTCTTTGAATCAAAGAAATTTTTTTTGATTCAAAAACTTTTTTTTTTCAGTGTATAGATAGAGTACATCAACGCGAGGTAAACAGATTAATTATAAAATTGAATTGAAATGATTTTTAAATTATAATGGTAATTGAACGTGATGCAATCCTGCGAGCATGTAATAATAATGTAGATGCACTGTTAAAAATAGTATTAAATTAAAAATACCAATGCATATTACAATTAATATCTCAAGCATATGAAACCGCTATTTAGGTACGTGTTTATTAAATTTCATATACATTCATGATAATTGTTCAGATAATTCCATTTTACACAAAATCAAAATTAACTTAGCAGTAATTTTTTATTCTTAATAATAAAACATGATACCTTCTTACAAGTAATCAAAAATGGAAATTGATTTTAAGTCGAAAAGTTCAATTACATAAATAAATGACATACCTAACCTACAATAAACTGTACTCAAATTAAATTTCTACCATTCAGGGCAAATTTTGGAAAAAGTTCCACATGTACGTTGCACCTTAATCATAAAAAGCAATTCAATCGAGGAATTCCAGGATATTACTTCAATTCAGATTATTTGATCAGATTTAAAGTAATAAAAGCACTATGAGTTTTCAAGCATGCCGATATACCGACTTGTATATTAAATTTAATATAAAGTGTACAGCTATTCATATTATAATGTATATTAAATTTCAACTATACCGTGTATGCAAATGACTTCATATACATTTGTATTAAATTAAATACAGATTTTTCTAACAGTGTGACCAGTACTGTCAGTCAGTACTGCCCCAGCATCGGCACGCCTGTACCGGCGAGCATTAAACGCCAGTGCTGGAAGTGTACTGGTGCAATACAGCCAGCCAATACTGGAACATCGACAGGCTTTACTGGGCCAGAATTTCGATGACAGATGAAATGATTAACATTCACTGAAAAAAATGGTGTTGCTGTTATAGCTAGAAAAATATTGCTGGGGAGATATAGCTGAATTTCCAATAAAGTCTAGGTAGGACTGCAAACTAGATAGCTAAGATATAAAAACCGTCTATCTCATGCAGACAGAAAATTTGGGCAATAAATCTATCACCATTTGCTAAACATTCTAGCAGTCATGCTCAAACATCGTATCTCCTATAATTGGTTTGCTCGCGACAGCTAAATTTTGTAGGTACTGTACCTATACTTTGCCTGCAAGAAAATCTGTTCAATACAGCTAACTATTCAGGAAGACGAAATCCAGCGATACTTTCTAGCTGGGATAGCAAGAATTCTAGGTAATACACCTAAAAAATTTTTTCAGTGTAAGAACATTTGATTCAACATTACATTGAAACGTTATCAATCGAACATGAGCTAGTTCAAACTGCACAATTACAAATAATTAATTTTAGATTTAGATTCTTCAGAGCGACATTGATAAATAACTGCAGATTAAGTCATTCAAACGTTGTGAATTTTAAATTGAACCTTATTCAAAAATTATATTAAGAAATTCAGAATTCACATGTTGCCATTTGAATTTGAAAGCGTTAATATAATAGTTTAACACGTTTAAATTATTATGGAAATTTTCCAAACTGAAGAATCTTACATTATTAACGCTTTTTATAAATTAGACACTTTAAAATCATTCCGGTCGAAATTGAAAAATTGATTGATTCCTTCAAGGTTCTAGAATTTAATTTAAAGTTTTCAAGTTTGAAGTGTTAAAAATAAAATAATTAAAAGTTCAAAGCGTTTACAATTGTAGAATTTTAAATCATTTCTATTTTCAAATTGCAATCATTTAAAATAGAATAATTTCAAAAGTAATGCTTTAATGATTAACCATTCTTTAGTCGAGAACGATCCAAATCGAATAATTTAAAGTTCACATTGAAAAATTAGACAACTTTCTATTTGAAGTTTTTGAAAATAAATAATTTTCATATTTGATATGTTCAACTTTATAAAAACTTAAAATAAAAAAGGTTTTAGTTGTGTGTTTCAAATTCTATAACCACCCTGCTATTGATATTATTTTATTTTAGCTTGAATACATATGCAAACACATGAGTGAGTGTATTTTACGTTGAGTTATTACTTTGATGTTGCCTTTTCGTTCCTAGTTATTATTTTTCTCCAAAATTCTTCTGTGAATGAAAATTTTCCCGTGCCTGGATTTTAAGGTTTTATGTTCTCCGCCCCTATTCAGGTCACATCAACAATATAAGCACAGCGATTCCTCTTCAGTTGATTCGCGAAAGCGATTATTCGTTTGCTACACAATGAGGATCCTTTACCTGACTTCCGGCTTTCGGAAGTTCCAATTTGTTCACCCGGGGAGGTTTCTGAAAAGAGACTCATTCATCCGAAATAATTTCTCCGTATTGTGCCGAACATCACCGAAAACGTGTCGAGATACCTTTCAGAGGAAAACTGCAATTCGTCAGAAGCTATTCAAACTGGCATATTGCACTTTTTCACGTTATTCCTTATCCAGTGACATTGTGCAATTATTCTCTGAAGTGTTTAGGCCTAAAATGACGTACATAATGTAATCGAAAGACAATATTTCAAAATTGTCAAATTATTTGTATTATCATAACAAAAAAATCTTATGAAAATTATATTAGTTATATTAACAGTAACTAGTTAAAAGTTTTATCAGACATAATCATCAGAATACAGAGAACACTGCTGGCTAACGCATGTGCTGCGTCCCAGGCTGTGTTTCATTTTTGCAGGTCTCACTTCAAGGCAATCGAAAATTATACTTAAAAGTTAAAATAGTACACCCTAAGATATGTGGCAGTAAATTCATAGTAAAATATGTTTCGATTCAACCAAACTTGATATGATTTTAAGTAAACTTTCTCTGAATATAACAATAAGTTCTGCAATTCAGGTAATGAGGACCCAAAATTAGGCCAATTTTGATTGAATCGAGATTTTTACTGATTGTTTTTTTTTACATTTTGACTAAGCTGGGGCTTAGTGTGTCTATTTTTCTTGTTTTTTTTTTCGAATTTCAAAAGAAAAAACACCGGGAAAACTTTGGTGTGAGTAAAATTTGTAATCCAAGTAAATTTTGAGGTATTACAATTTAAAGTATTCTTTCTTAATGTACCAGCTGAAAAATGCAAGAGAACTTTAGTTTATAATTCGACTCAAATTGAAACCGCCCACAAATTGTTTAAAATATTAATTTTATTTATTACACTTTATCTGATTATTGCTGAATTATTATGTTGAGTTTAAACTTTATCTTGGGCGATTCCGATTTTTTCGTCATCAGCTAATACGATGTTTGAAATTTCTTGCAACGGTGTTGTTGTAGGCACAAAATTAGGTGTACGATGTAGTTTAGAGTTCTTTCTTTACCGCTGTTGTTATTATTATTTTATTTATTTATCCTTACTCAATAACGATATTCATTTTTTCGACAAAAATAATGATCTAAATATGAAAAAAAGTATATTTTTCACATTTCTTATAAAGATGGTCAGATCCAGACCGGAATGCTGCAAGAGGTATCCTGAGTCGCACTACTTCTTATTTCATCTTAGGTTTATGGCTTAGAAAATGAGGAGACACGACTTGATGCTTTTAGTAAATGCCTAACACAAATCTGTCTCGGAGAATGACTTTAGTGTCAAATTAGACGACACAGGTCAACTGCATGGGCGTCCCCCGTCCGTGACTTTCAAGGGAGGCCTATACAAATACACAGTTGGACCTTTTCCCACTTCCCATTACCATGGGTCTACTCTATTATACCTCTTGATCTCTGTCTATTATGAGTTTCCTTTCCTTTTTTGATCGCTACAGTACAATAGGAATAGGAAATCGAGGGTAGTAAAGCTTCTGCATTCCAGGGGTTCTCAATCGAGTCCTCGTACAGCATGCCAGTGATGTTGAGTGTAGACTGTAGACTATAGAGAACCTCATTCCAAAACTATAATGGGTTAAACTTTAAAGGCATAAGGGATGGAACTCAGTCCTTCATTATGTATATTTTCTATTTTTAATATTATATTGATTCCTTTATTTACTGTTTTTAGTGCATCTCTCTTTAAATTCCTTCATATCTATTATTTTAAATTAAGTATAATGCGTCTAGAATTCTACGTGGAACTTTACAAGGTGCTTCTTGAACGTATACTTAATAACTTTCAAACCATACCTCTAGACATCCATTTTTGAGTATCTCAGACGGTTGATGAGATATTTTCTGTTGCAAATAACTTTAAAGACTTTCACGTGAAAGAATAATGTTGTAGAAGTATGAACACCGCACGCGTAGATTCACATAAAATACCCAAGTAACAAGTTGAGCTACACAATCGCATTGAAACGTTGCACAATGGGTATTTTTCATTTGTTGCATATATAATGTAGTTGTCTACTGTTTCCAACGTTTCCATAGCTAGAGTTTTTGTAGGTTTTCTTCAAAATAAAGTCTACCATTCTACCTGATTTTGCTTTCATAAGCTTCATAATAATTATAAGGCTCAGGAGAGAAAAATTAATGGTATGTATGAGTTACTCATCCCGTATGGAAGAATTTCGTGGCAGTCTTGAATCATGCTAAAACCAGTACAGTTTTTATCAAGCCTGTCTATTCACGGAATCTTAGCCTAGCGCTATCCTGGCGCTGCCTAATTTTGCTGCGTGTTTGGTTTAAAGCTTTCTACTGTCTATAGCTAATCTTGGCGCTATCTACGAGTTTGTTAAGAAATTTGAATACATTAAGAATGTCCAGATTTTAACTAGTTTCTAATCACGGTTCTTTAACGTGATTTGAATCTCAATATACAAAATTTATTCTTAATAATGATTTCTGTTTATCAAATGTATTAATTATAATATGTATAATGAATCTCTTTATTATATTTATAATATTTCAGTACATAAAATTTTAAGATGAATGATTTTTTACTTCATTTTTATTATTTATTAAATGCATGAATAATAATTAAACCTAACGTATTAATTAGGCACTGTCTATGGTTATGGAATTTTCCGTAACGTTAGATCTGAACGAACTGAAAAAGGGTTAGAATTTCAGAAAATTCCGTGACCATAGACAGTGCGTACTAATTATTGAGGATAATAAACAATAATCATTTCGCAGCTAAATAGAAAGTATAATAATACAAACTGTATTATTTACAATGATTTTTTCACACATTAGGCACTTTTTATGTTAAAACATTGTTCATGTTTTATTGAAAGAAATATTACGTTGTAATGAATTGAAATTCATATCCGACAATAAAGACAACATTTTCAACTGTCAGATAGTTCAGCGTGTTAAGGCGACGAGACAAAGTTACAGCCACATGTTGTAAAGTCACCATAAAAGTTCGACAGACAACGTATGTTCAAGATTTGCGGAAACTCATTTTTTCTTTTTTTTTTGTGTACACACTTTTTTAAATGTTTTTAATTAACTGCAAAATCGATATATTAGACTTTCATGTGATAAAAAGAATTATATTATTTAATTATTAATCATTTTTATCAAAATAGACTACCGTTCTAGAAACCAGTCAATCCGAGAGTTACACCCCAGTTAGTGATGCCGCCGAGCGATATTTTTCGATACTGAGACGATACCGATACGATACTCAACCTCCTGTAACGGATTTGTATCGATATGTCTCGTGTCGTATCGGAAAAATCTCGAAAAGTGCCGTCTCGTATCGGTATCGTATCGGAATTACGACACAAAATGGCCGGATGGGATTTTCCTCCCTCACAATACGCCTGTAGGATACCTCTATGACTTTGACAACAGCGCCATCTGACCCTCGAACTATTGGGTATCTCGAAGGTATTTGGGTAATGTTTATGAAAAAAGCAGTGAATATCAATTCATTTTAATCAAAAATGTTAATCTTCGGCTTAAAATAATTGTTTACTATAAGATTTTTCGTTAATATTGAATTGAAATTCAAGTTTCTTCCGACACCTCTACTCTACACTCTACAGTTTGCACCACCGAAGAAATTTTAAAGCGCTCACTCAGGTACCTATTTGTTTAATGCAAACAAACCTAAGCTTGTTTCAAATGAATTTTTAAATCAAATCTTCTACATGGACAGATAAAAGTTTGTTTTCTTTGGACGAAATTCTTTATTATAATAAATTATTCCCTTTGTTTTTATTTATTCATGAAGAGGCGCAAATATATTCCTCAACTTCTGTTCTACATAAAACATATTATAGCAGTGGGGAAACTTAAATTGATTTTTTACTTTGACTAATTTATTGTTAAAGAAAATTCAACAAGATAAAAAAAATTTCTAAAAATGCAACATTAATAAAGTTATCCTCATATCAACAAGATAAACAATATTTTTTTATATATCGTTATTGCTAGATGATAAGAGATCATAGATGAATGGTAATAATAATAATAATAATAATTTTGAAAGTTTTTCCAAACTTTTAGAAAAATTTCAGTTGTTTTAAAAGACTTTTAGGAATTTAAAACAAAAAGTACATTTCTGAAGATAGTGAGGAAAACATTTAGAAGCTTTTCACGTTCTTTGAAAGATTTCAAGAGAATGAAACACAATTTAAAGTTTCCTGGCAAAATTTTAAATGATTCTTTTTTTTGTTGAAAAGTTGATTTGAAGAGAGTATTCAAACAGATTCAAAAATATTTAAGAACATTTACAAACTTGTCACAAAAAGGATTTGGAAGATCGTATGGTAATGTTTTTAATTTTTCAGATTTTTTGGTGCATTTCAGGAAAAATTCGAATTATTTGAAAAGATATTTTGAATGTTTCCACGTTTTAAAAATACTTAAAGATTATTTGTGATTTGAAGAGAATGCAACATAATTTTTAATCGAATACAAATATTTTCTTAAGATTCCTCTGAGAACTTGAAATGATTTTTCATTTTGACTAATTAACTGTTAAAGAAAATTCGAAAAGATTTAAAAAGAATTCTAAAAATCTCGAAAAAATGTGGAACATTTGCGGAAATATGGACGTGCAATTTATGTAATTTTGAAAGTTTTCCACAATTTGTTAGAAAAATTCAAATTAATTTAAAGGACTTGTAAGTATTTTAGCATGTTTGAGGAGATTTAAAATATTTGTAATATAAAAACATTTCCGAAGATGTATAAAATATTTCTCCATTTCTTCCCAACATCTACAAGTCCTGCAGTTTGAAAGATCAAACTGACTCCAATTATTCCTCAGATGTTGTAACATCCTATAAAATAAAAAAAATTTCTTTAGAATTTTCTGGATTCATTTTGGACATATCTGAAATCTTTAGATATCTATTTAAATTTTCTGCAAAATCCTAGGAAAATTATACTTATACTTCAAAATCAAAATGATAATACATTATCATCCTGGTTCTCATATCTCATAATCTCTTTCTAGCTACACTGTTAAAAAAATCTGTATGAGATTTAATATACATGTGTGTGAAGCAAATATGCACTACCGCTACTGAATTGTAACATACATTGGTGTAGTGAATTTAATATACATGTGTATTGAATTTAATATGCAGGTCGTTATATCAGTTTGCGTGCAAACTCAAAGTGCTTTCATTTCTTCAAATCTTGTCAACTATTGTCAGTTAAATCAATAATCTAGAGTTTGTCGACTGAATTCTTATTCATAGTGAAAGTGCAATGTACGGGTGGAACTTTTCCCTAAATTCGCTCTAAATGGTAAAAATTTAATGCGAATACAGTTGATTGTAGGTTAGCTCTGTTATTTATTTGCCTAATTGAACTTTTCAACTTGAAATCCAATTTTATTTTTGGTTAATAGGAAGACGGTATCATGTTTTATTATTTAGGATCGAAAATGACTGCTAAACTTATTTTGAATTTGTGTAAAGTAGAATTATCTGATTTTTCTTGTAAGTGATTAACGTGAATGTATATGAAATTTAATATACACGCTCTTAATGGCGATTATGTATGCTTGATATATTAGTTTTAATACACATGGGTATATTAAATTTAATATTATTTTTAACAGTGTACATTGTGAGTGTTCAAAAACTTTTAACAAATAAATAATCATTCGAAATGTGTATTCTATTTGACAAATTATTTTCTACTTAAATTGAAAAACTTTCCCGTTTCTTTCTTTTAAGATGTTTTTCGCAATACTATATTGTAGGTTATTTTAATATTTCATAATAGGCTATTATAAGAAGATCTGTTTTAGTGGTAATCTCATACAATTTACTTCCTTTCAAGTATTTTGATTTGCTTATATTAATATTAACTTCATAATAATTATTGAAAAATATATAGACAAAAATCAGAAAATTGTGAAATTTCTAATTATCAAAATAAAAATTTTAACTTTATTTGGAACTAAAACTCATTCATAATTCACTCATTTAGAAAAGCATAACTTAAAAGTAGCAGCACGAAACTATATAACCATCGTTTTCATCAAAAAACGGGTTCATTGCATCCAAAATTCTTAAAAATCAATTACCTATATTGTGGTAAAAGGATTGTTTTGAAATATAATTTCATTATCATTCAAAATTTTTAAAAAAATTTTAGTTTACTGATATTTCTTGAAAATTTTATTAACTAATCACTAAAGAAATAATATATACTTTTTCATATTTTAGGATTTTAGCAAAAGCATGTCTGCCATACTGTAATATCACGATCTTCAACTTTTTATTAAAGCCGATTTTGAAAATTCATGACATTTTAATCTCCAAATTTTCGTTTGTTTTTCTCGAAATTAGCTGAGATTTTGACATCAAACCACATTTACCCATATGCACAAGGTTTATATCTCGTGACCATTTGTTTTATTTTTTTTTAAACTGTAACATTGAATGTTGTATCGCTTTCTGCAGTCAAGACTGCTGCAATTTTCGGTCAGTGTAACTTTAAGATTGTCAACTTCAACATCCACTCCCTCTGAAGTGGATAAATTTTTGTAATAAAACTGGTTCGACCTAAAATTAGCACTACTTTAGCTCGGAATTGGATACATGCTTCATCTTTTAATGATGATTTCGATTTTACAGGATCGTTTTTCGTTGTTTCAAAAATTACAATGTTGTTGGTTATCCAGTTCTGTACTGCCACCCTTCTACTACAATAAAAATTGTATTTTTATATTGAGACATCTTCACATATTCCGTTTTTGTAATTTCAAAAGTTTTTCAAAATTTGTTAGAAAAATTCGAGTTAGTTTGAAAGGGAAAATATATTTCGTTAATTTGAACCTTCAGAATTCTAAATTACTAGAAAAGGTTCTTGCCCGTGCAGAAATATAGACATGGGCCTGGTAAGGCACTGACCCGTTTTCCATACTTCTGATGTGGCCCTGGTCGGGTAAACTGGAAAGGGCCATACATGGCATGTAACGCTTTTGCAGATCTTTGCCCCATTTAAGGAAAACTTTTCAGGGCCTGTCCAGTTTTTCTGAGATATGCCCTACTTTTTAAAATTATAATAATAATAAACAAAAACTTCCCCTATGAAAGAAAATTTATTTTATTTAGTATAATGCTACTGAAAATACATATTAGATTATAATTGTTCAGTCTGTGATGCTACAAATGAGCCCCTTTTGAAGACCAACAATATTTTAGTAATTCTTTTAAATTGTAACACTTTAAATTATGCAAAAACCTGATAATTTTACTAAACTTTTAATTTTATTACAAAAAGAAAATTTGCTTTTATCAAATTTAACCTGTTTCAAAAATGATTCATAAGTTTGAAATTAACAAGTTTGATATTCACTCAAATATACATCTGTAATAATTGAATATGGAATTGACTATCGGTCCTTCAAATATCAGTTGAAAGCAAAATTGTCAAATGAAGTTTACAATATTACCTCACAACTGCTTACTAATAATTATTTTCCAAATATTTTACTTCCAGATATTTAAATTAATTTACCTAATGTAAAATTATCAGGATCAGCTGCCACATCACTTTCACTCTTAGCACTTATTTTACCTCAATCTACAGTATTTTTTCTTTTCTTATCCATTATGCTTCAGCCATTAGCGAACAAAATATTTATAAAAAACTATTTACTAAAAATATTGATGATATCA